>SMGT01001151.1:247766-258396 GCA_004794575.1 Lanistes nyassanus | reverse complement strand
AGACAGAGAAAGACAATTTTTTATCGTGACGAGAGGGAAAGAGAGAGTGAAAATGGGTGAACTGAGCAAATTAAAGAGTGGGGAAACAGAAAGTGAACTAGCCGTTACACGTGCGGAATATTGGCTACAAGACCCTCATAGTTGTCACTGTATAAGATGCGTGCATGCATCTATGGTTCAATGCTTCAAAAGCTGAACTGTGGTACTGCACTCAGCAATAAGAATCAATGCCTAGCCCTGCCTGAAGCAATGTATTGTCTCAGTTACCATCAAGACAAGTGATGTCTGTTGGAGTGTATTACACGTTATACTTACTCTGTTAAGTTGCTAGGATAGGTGGGCGATGTGATATACAGCACTTCACTGCTCTGCACCAGGTATTTCTGATTACAGTCGCATTCTGCAATGGCAAAGTGACTTTACTGTTATCAAGTTACTAAGACTATTGTAAAGTTCCCCACCTTAACAGGACCACCAGCAACAAGGACGTTCAACGCTTATAGTGGTGCTGAAAAATGTATCGGCATATACAGTGAATTTTACAAAAGAAAATGGCAAAATAAACAGCAATGAGTATATATGTGTATACGTGTAACAAAGAAAGGTGGGGAGGGGAGAACAGATGGCATTAAGGCTGGAAACAAACTAACAGTGGGGACAGGGGAAGAGGGAGGGACGGAAAGGAGAGAGATGATTATTAGACATCAGACATTGATAAGGTTCAAATACATATAAAACAAAGACATCGCGAAAAAGTCACACTGTTCTTAAATTCTAATCACGCCAGTACTGCATTACGGCAGGCTGGAGGTTTGTGGGATACTTGCGTCTCTTACAAGTTGCTAAGGCTGCAACTCCGTCTAATATCTTACCTTTGTTACAAGCATATCTATGCGTCCTGTCTACTTCTTGTACTTTCTTAGTACCTCATAACAGTAGCGCCAGGTAAACATGCAGGTTAAAAAAAAAGTGCGGAAGACCTCCTCATCAAACACCACGCCAGCACTACTGCATGTAGAGGGAGTAGCCTAAATCCGCCGCTAACTTCAGCTCAGCCCTACAGATGCTACACATTTACATTACTGAACTCATCAGACTGTTCAGATGAACTGCGACGTGATAGGACACAAAACACGATATGAGTATGACTCAAACTGTTATATCATGTACTATATTTCTACGAAAATGGATGTGCGCCAGTGGGGTGTAGAAATATGGAAATGACCCAGAAACCTATCAACGCGCCAAAACTGCCGCACACCTTCCTACCCCAAAACAGACTAGGGTGGACTTTCAGCCAAAACCTAGTGTCTTTCTTTTTTTTTTAAAAAGTGATCTAATCCAACTTACCAGTGGCGTGCGACGTTACAGAAAAGTAAAATGTGATGTATGTTATGCATACTTCCACCCTATAACCGGACAACAAAAGCGTAGTGGTCGATATGTCAAAGAAAGTGGAGAACTCAACTCCTAGCCACCCATCCCCACCCACCCCCGGTGGTGAACAATTGTTCGTGGGTCATGAGCGGTGTGTTCGCCCACGAAACAGCGAGGCTTAACTCGTCTTCAGAAAAGCTTGTGTGGAAACTGTGTGCTGGCTTGGACGAGCTTGTGGCTGCTGGCAAACTTCAGGGTTCGCAGTCTGCAGTTTTTGGTCTCACCTAAACCAACACGTCTAGCTGCTCGTGCCCACTGTTCAAATGCGTCCTTTATATGGGAGGAGAAGGTCTTTCTTTGGAATCTTCTTCATGGTCTCACCCAACAGCTCATAGAACTCCTCGAGTGACTCATCTTCATAGTCTAATGGGGGGATACACCTGGATGATGAAGCTCTGTGGCCGTGCAGCAATGCGGATTGAGATGATTTTGCTGTTAACTGGTGTGCAGCTGATGACGGAGTTCACTCTCTCCTTGTTGATAATGAAGTCAACTCCATGTTGATGTTTGTCATCGCCGCTGTGCCATATCTTGTGATCTTCCTCTGTGATGGTCTCGCCGAATTCTGAGCTCAGCTAGGCCTGATATGTCCTCCGGGAGTCTGACTGTTGATGCTGGCATCGATGTTCATGATGTTTGTGCCCCAGAAGCATGCTTGACACTTTCACTGCCCTGTGGCACCACAGCAGGAAGCGCGGTCGTTGATCTTTCGGGTCTCGTCCGACCCGGCATGGTATTTGATGTTGCAAGTACCATGGCAATTCTGTGGGCTTGCAAATATTGCCGAGATGAATTTTGCTTGGGGCTTTGCTCCCGCAGATGGGCTACCGACCAGGGCTAATTGGGTTCATCTACCCAGAGAATTTTATTTCAGGGTTCTCCTTCTTCTAGGTAGAATACTGGTCAGGGTTAAAGAGCTCCATCTGTCCGAGATGTAGGGCGGGGTCGTCTACTTCCCCTGCACTTGTTCACTGGCCCCCCCCTCCCCCCGCCCCAACAACTTAAGAACAAATTTCGAAACTTCTTGGGGGGCGGGGGATCGCGTTGGGAATAGCAACAATCAGTTTGTGTCATATCGTGTTTCTGCCATGTCGTGTTACAACAGACAAGCGGCGGATTGTCAGGAAAGATAGAGTCGCGATGGGTAGGCAGGTCGCAGATACAGGTACAAAACAGGTAGAACAACATGGACCCGTATCGGCTGATAACCTAGAACATCAGAGGAAATGGGGTAGGTGAGCGATTACAGGAAGAAATGAATGAGCAGAGACAGAGCGAGAGAGAGAGAGTGGGGTGCATGCAGGTAGTATGTGAACGTGCAGGAGAACAGTGACTTTAAATCAGAAAACTAAAATATATTTCTACAGAGAACCGCACTGACCCAAACACGAATTCTGCACTGCGCGCTAAAGTAAAAATAGACTGTCAGTGGTGCACGGCAAGTCAAAATTATGACATGGGTCAGGTGATACCCCTTCTGGTGACGGTGAAGTGGCGGGGAGGGGGGCGTTAAGGCAGATAAGCGAAAGAATTAATGAGAAATATTGTCAGAGGGACCTGCACGGCTTACCTGGCAAAGGGCTACAGTAAATAATACGTCACGTCAAGCACGGCTGCCATCAAACAGCTAGTAACAGAATTCGTAACAGAGACTCACTTCAGGTGTCAGGTTATACAATCCATCTTTTGTCATGAGAGATTTAACCTGGTCGTCGCCCCATCAGGTCTAATCCAGGCGGCTTTGTGACCTAAAGCTACCTCAAAACTTTTGTTTTATGTGGAAATAAACGGTACTCCCTTGCGGAACTTGTGTAACATTAAATATATGACTGTGTTCTTATTACTCTGTAGTAGTAAGAACTAGCAATTGTAAAATGAATGTTTCCGGTGTTAAATCAGCTCACAATTTCATGGATGAAAGCTATAAAATCCTACACTTTTGAAATATAACTTGATAAATGGACTAAACCAGACTGACAACTGAGTACGATGCCACCAAAACCAGTGAGTGTGAGAAGGATGTAGAGGTCACGAGAATGTCCCTGACTCACATAACGCAATTATGCTGCAGTAAATCTCAGCCAGCAAGATGGCACACAGCAAAATGTCAGGTTGGGTGGGTATTTGCTGCTTAACGTCCAGCCACAAACTATATGCATATAAGGACGGTGTTGCTTGGACAAGTTTACGTGCTGCCACAGGTGGGACTGTTGTCGAAACAGAGGCTTAAGTCTCAACCCACCCCCAGTCACATTATACTGACACCGGACCAACCAGTCCTAGAATTGTTCCCTGTAGTGTCAGGCGTCTGGCAGGGCAGCTATTAGATTGGTAATGTTTACCTAAAACTTGGCCGGGGCGCGAACCACCGACCTCCCGCCTCGGAAGCGGACGCCCCTTAACCATTAGACACCGAGGTAGTCCCAAAATCTCAGGGACAGCGTGCGTAATGGGTGTGCGACTCGAGCAATGTACTTGTTGTACGTACAGTTCATGTATGATCCAGTGACAAAGATAAACAGCAATGAAAAGCGCAAGTTTGTTTGAACAAGGTATACATATATACAATCCTAGAGATGTGTGTAGCCTTTTATCTAGACAGCTTTCAACAGTGCATATTTAAGTTTTTTCCCACTATAGCTGTACTTACCAGCAATGTGCACGCACCACAAGAAAATGAGAGAACTGATCAGCTTCATAACCATGACGTGCGGAGTACTTTAATAAAATACGAGTGCTAATTTAGCTACTATATTCGTAGATATCTGGTGCCAGCAGAGTCAAAGTCTCCAGGAACGTTTCCAGATGAGGTGTTGCTTGACTTATTTTTGGTCCCAACAAAACGTTTTGAAGGCAGTGATGTACAGAAGTGAGCCAGAAACCAATCAATGTGAAGAAATGAAAAAAACTAGTTAAGCAGCATCGAAGGCGGCACTGTGCGTACTTTCCACAGATTTCTCTACCAATAATCACAATTATTTCCACAGGTAGCTGTCACAGTCAAAATGAAGTTTCCACAGACAGCTGTATGGACGTTTATCCTGAAATTCCCAAAACTAGTTGTAGCACACAGTAACAACGTAGCTGTTACGTGGAGGGTGGAACTATAGCAGAAACTAAGTATAGTTTCCACAGGTGCCTGTAGCAGATATGAGTTGGCAGTGGTGGCCAGCAATCAGACTGGAATGCGCAGCTACAGCGAAGTTGACACTGACGCTTGATTTTACATATGGCTGACGCCGACAACAAACTTGATGTTATGGGTACCTTTAAACCAACACTGAGACTAGACTCCACAGGGAAAGCTGATGCCAAGGCTAGACTCCACAAGTGGCTGTAGCTGACACTGAGGCTATACTCCACAGGCTAAGCTGATGACAAGGCTAGACTCCACAAGTGGCTGTAGCTGGCATTAAGGATAGACTCCACAGGCTAACCTGATGCCAAGGCTAGACTCCACAAGTGGCTGTGACTGTAAGCGACACAGAGGCTAGATTTCGAGTAGTGACCTAACAGGGGTGAGACGCTAACGAAAGGAGTAGAAATTTCCGTCTGCAGAAGACATCAGCCTACACGTCACGTGCTCGTAGCCCCTGCTCTGCCGTGGCTGAGGATGGGCCAGTGTGTCGGGCTGTGACAGCTGTGGCATGCCTGCCGACGGACGGCAGACCTATATACATATATGTATGTCACTTCCGCCATCTCTCGCACTGTTTCGCCGTGATATATACCCCTGCAAGGCACAGCCATACCACATTTCTTCTGAAAAATTATATTCCGTCTCCTGTCTCTCTCTCTCTATATATATATACTCAAAACCAAAAGAAACCCAAATTGACACGGGCAATGAGCAGTCAAATTTCATGTACTCGGGTAACAGCAACAAAAATTAGGTTGGGATGAGGTCGCATGGTCTGTTGAGTGTAGCAAAGCAGTAAAAGCCGATGCTCGGACGCTCCCAGACAGACCACCTGTCAAGCAGAAAAATGCCAAGGCTGAACACTACACATCGGGATAGAGCCATCGGACGTCTGCAGGCTGAAAACTGCCCAAGCGTCTTCGCACATGCATTGGGTATGGCAGTTTCCACAATCTGTTGTTTGTGGGCTCGCTTTCAAACCACTGGATGGAGTCAAAACCCGACGACCTATTGTCACGACTGCACGACAGGACAGGCAGATCTAACGCGACCACCTGCGCCAACCGCTCCTCCCTGCCGCAGAGACGGCCAGAGCCACTGTCGGGAGCCAAGGAGCTGCCATTAGCCAACAGACTACGCACCAGAAATCAAGAGAACAATGGCATTGCAGGGCGTATTCTCCTGCGCTTTTTGTTTTACAGTTACTGAAGCGTTCTAGGTCTTTCTACTGCACTACAGACATTTCTTACAATGAACGGTTCATGCCGAACTGGCTGTCAAATTTACAATGAAAAAAGTTCTATTGTTTTTCTGGAAATTGTGCACATTTCTAAAAAGTGTGCCGTTGTCTGTATAAGTGGGGTCTAGGGTAGAGGTAAGGGTTGTAGGGGTTGAGAGACCTCCAGATGTTCGGGGAAAATTTTTTGTAACGCTCTACACCATTCAAAGCTCACCATCTAGCAACTTTCAAAAAAAAAAAACAACACACACACACAAGACCTGGGACCAGTTGCACGGCTTTGGGGTAAGCCCTTAGTCCAATGGGATTGCACAGCTCCTAAGGAAAATTTAGTCCGAAAAACTGGCGTAGATTTAAACCAACAGGGAAGGAGGCGTACGGGCGGACTAACTTTGGCCACTGAAACGGTGTCTGTACCAACTAACGTGTAGCAACACGTAATAGACCCACAACCAGCGACTGGAATCCCCTAACACCACTTCAACCCCCACCCTCACCCATACCCCACCCCTAACCCACACCGCCCCACCCCTAACAATGACTACTCTATCCATCGTATAAACATCAATGCCCAACCCATAACCATCACTTTTCCAACCTTACACAGCCTCACACCAATACGATCACCGCCCCACCCTTCACGATCATCGCCCCACCCTTAATAACCCACCCTGAAGACTACCCCATCCCGCCCGTGGGTGCACGGCTAGGAGTTTAAGTAGGGTATAAGGGGGAGAGTTATGGTAGGGGTGTAGATAGGGGTGGGGGTAGGAGTGGGTAATGGTTACCGATGGGGGGCTGTGGGTTAGAGCTGGGGCACTGATGGTTAGGATGTGTATTAGGGCTGGGGTGATGTTGGTTAGGGGTGGGGCGGTGCTAGAGGTAAAACGGTCATGGTTGGTGGGGGGAGTGTAGGTATTACCCCCACCTATTCCTCACCCCTTTCTGGTAACCCCCGTCCTCACCCCCTCCCAGATGCCATCAGGAAAGCCTGTCATCCGCGTGTTCCAGTTTGACGACCTCCCTTACACGTCCGGCTCTTTTGGCGATTAATGAAAAGCGAATCGTGCAGCTTATAAGTCGCTTCATATCCTTTCTTTATGCAAATGCAAATAACAAATTTAAAAGGTGGCACATGTGGAGAAAACCTGAAATGAACATAACGCTAAAAGAAAGGAGACGAGGGAGAAGGCAACTTATTTCAAAAGTACATCCCCGGGTTATATGTTTCAAGGTGTGCCGCGGTTACGTGCAAAGTGCAAGTGGGTTTTTTCGTGTAATATACATACCTTTGATAACGTTTAGTTGATAAACTACGCACAATAATTTCATAAACAACAGCAAATATTTATTTCGTCATATTTGTGCTCTCTTTTGCACCCTCCCCCTCCCTCTTTTTTTCTCTCTCTCTCTCTCTCATTCGTGAACGCGATTCTGAGGTTTGAGCCTATCGCTTTTTTATGGAATATTTTCAAGTAACATTTTCGGGTAAAATCGGGGAAACCGAATGCCCAGAAACTGTATTCAACGTTTAGCCTCCATAAGTATTCCTCACAATTGCTGTAACTTTTCGATAAGGTACTACGCGTACTGAAAAAGATTTTAATACACAGTAAATGATTTTTTATCAGCAGATAGTTGCTGTGCTACAGAGTCAATAGCAGCAAATTGCCAAAACAAGTAGCAGAAAAACTTTAGAAGTCTTGGTGATGTATATCATGTAGTTAGACTTCCTCGGTAACTTTTGTCCTGTGATGCAAACAACAGTTATTTAATGAAAACTGCAAAAATATTAAACGTAATCATGTACAAGAAAAATATCAGATTTATCTCTTCTTTTTTTTTGACTGTCCGCAAGTTGTTGTCAATACCAAGAGCAAAGGCGGAGCATTTATTTAAAGCCACAGTACATAAACGAGACCCTCGAGTTACTGTCGGCACGAAATTGTCTCTTCTAATGGTTTGTAACTTTGATTTTCGTCTTCTCCTGTTCTTTTGTTCATTGGAAGAACAAGGACAAACTTTCTCTTCCTGCCAGATATTCTCTCTCTCTCTTTAAAATCAAACGCAGTGACAATAACACAGCAGAAATTGTTATCGTGCGTCTTCCCTCAGTCGGTGAGCAGACGGCTGGCCGTGCGACATCCCTACTTCCTGTTTGGCCGCTGGCAAGCAGACACTGCACATGCGCAGAAAATAACACGGAAAAAGTCTCATTGTGACTTATGAGCGCTTTCATTGGCTGGGAGTCTAGTTATGGAAAAAAATCATTATGGGGGGGGGGGTCTCTTCGCTGCAACTCGTTCGCATAACAACGGTGATCAAGGATCCTGTTTTCGGATAAATGAGGGCGGCGACAGCTAAATACAGGTGCACCTGACCCCGAAGTGCCAGTCTGTACTTTTCGGTGGAAGATCGACAGCATTTAAAATGCAGCTGTACCACCTAGTGTGAAAGCGGAAGTCGGCGTCTTACGAACTGACGGAAATTGTCAAGCCAGCTGTCCAAGGAGATGAACGACTGCTGGGTGTCACTGTGTAGTGTAGAAAGGTTAACATGAAGGGACTAAAGGAAACAAATCTTTTTGTTACCAGTTGTCACTGCGTCAGTCGTGGATACTGTTGAACTCATCCGGTCCTCGGCAACCTGATTGATCACAGTCTGCTAAGAAATGCGGTCGTGGAAATAGATGAAGAGCTTGTTGGGGTTTTTTTTATAAACGTCAAGCCTCACACTCACATTGCAGTGGTTCCAATAAAGGTCTTACCACAGCGGCAGTTTTGCTCAACTTAAAAAGATTTCAGACTGTAACGACACACAGCCTGTAATCTAATTTCAAAGGAAATCAAAGTTTCGTTTGGACAGTTGTTCCCCACACAGTCTGACAAATATACTGGCGGGGAGGGGGGATGGCGAGATGAGCCCTTAAAACTATCTTTATTCAGAGTCTTGTTATAATCTCCATCAAGTTGCTGTGAAATTGTTAAAATCAGCGTACATGTATCCTTAATTCAAATATAAACACTTACCTCAATTCAAACCGACAGTACACAAGCGAAGAGAGAATATCAAAAGAGCATTGATATTCCCACCGCAATATTTCCAGCCACCGCCAGTACACGTTCTTCCAAGAAACTGATCATTTAAGCTATCCATTTACAAGTTTTGTCTGGGTAGCAGTACAAATGCCATTCAGGGCTTAACAAAGCAGGTTGCCTAACTGTCCCAGGCAACCGAAACTATTTGTCGAGCAAAATGTCTAGTTGCCCGATCGGGCAAGTGAAAATTTTAGTGACTGTGCCTATTGCTCTGACCATCAGCTTGTTCCAATTGGTTCCATGCACGATTCAACACACACATCCATCCTCGCAGTATTTTTACTAAACTGTAGTTACTAGCGGTATATCAGAGTGTTCATCGCTAGCAGTCTAGAAGTTAAGGCGAAGAAAACCTACTTTTGTTTCTTCTGCTAGAACAATCATAACTCAAAGGAACATAATATATAAATTAGCTCAGTTCATACTTTTTTAATATTAACTTTAATTTCTATGCAGATCAATGTTGTGGGCGATTTTAATTTCAATCCCACAGTTATTTCCACCTATAGAAATGTACTTGATGCTAACTTAACAGATTTTCCCTTTACATTCTACTACTGTAACCCCATCAAACACATTTTCTACAGGAAGAATTCAATACCGCCTTATTGCCTCTTATTTGCATTTGTTTGTATAGATAGTTTGATTTTTTAGAGGTTTGTTAGTTTCTTGTGATTTTAGATCTAATTTCTGTTGACGTCTGGCGCTGCCCTTCTAGCAGCCTGTTCTCACCTTATATAATTCTGTGAGAAATCGCGGCGCCACAGGTTGGGTGGTTCAGTTGCGGACGAGTGTGCAGATGATGGTTCGAATCGAGATCAAAGTGGTTAAGGAATGGATTTCCTGGAACATATAAGCATTGTATGGACTCTATTAGCCTTTTACCCCAAACATTTAGCTGCCACTCTGCACTGGCAATTACTGCTATCAATCTTGAACCATAAACATGGCCGTTGGTTTAAGCCTAAACCAAACATCACGTGACAAACTATTAACCGATTACCACTAACCACTGTTATTTTAACAGTGGTGTCCACTGCCATTAATATGCGATAGCTAATCGTTAAACGTCGTGGCAATAATTTTGTTTCATGCTCGACTGCGTAGAATGTTGAGAAGAGAGAGACAGCCATTTCACAGGATGGCAGCAAAGTACTAAAAAGCTCGATGACTGTAGTGCCTAGTTTTAACGTCTAAGGAAATACACAAATCTTGGATAAGTCATAATTTTAATTGGATAAATTTATATGTACATAAATTTTTAAAAATTAGCTTAATAATAAAATTAATAACATAATAAATTTGATCAAACAAGAACAAATGAGGACAGAGCGCTATAAAATCGTCAAACGACAACCCCAACAATGTACTGGCAGCGCTAGACACAACCGTATGCTGACGTATGCAATCAAGGGAGCCTATCGTACCCATACACGTAGCAAAGAGAGAGTCGAAAGTAAGGAACGTGGCAGATCTTTTTGAAGATCTGCCATCCCTTTCTTTTAAACGACCCTAGTCTTCACACGGCTAGCCCCTGGTGTACCACGTGTGCATACAGCGAATCCCTAATTTATATCGTCAGCTCGCTCACTAAGCGTAAACTAACAATTGGGATTCGACACAAACACAACATAGGACAATTACATGGAATCCTCAGGGTGCACAATATAATCAAACAAGAACAAATGAGGACAGAGCGCTATAAAATCGTCAAAC
>SMGT01001151.1:222723-247756 GCA_004794575.1 Lanistes nyassanus | reverse complement strand
TGAATTTCCCTGGTCGAGCGGGGAAAAGGTTAGCACACTTCTTTTTGCATAGATGTTCACCAAGAAACACGAAATGTCGACCCCAAATCCCCTGAGAAGCGCAAAAGAACTGCTTTAAATCTAGAAAAGATATTTAAAGTGCTCCTAACAAAGAAGCAACAAAGGGAAGTCGGCAATAAATATTGCATCCGACATACATTAACGACTTTACGCCTAACGGACTGAAGGAAGTGACAGTTTTGCACAATATACGACTTCTTTGTCTTTTCGACATTACACTGAAGGAATAATAGTTATATCACAGATTTTTTAATAACTCATTTCTGAAAGTCTTATTTCATGTTCTATGTTTAAGCCTTTGTTTCGGACGATTCGCTGCATTCGGTAACAAGGTCAGGTAGACAGTTACGTCTCGTTCACACTTTCCAGCCTAGCGAAAGCTAAGTTAGCCACAGGTGTCCAGTCTTTACGGAGGCATATTTCATGTGTTAGCCGCTGGCCTGCAGCGATCGAGTATCGCTTGTTTGATGTGAGAAATGTGACGTGACGCAACATCTCGGGGATCTGTGATTTACGGCGTCACAGTGAGATTCACAGCTAGTTTGATATGGGGAAGGGGATGTCACCACTCAATGACTGAAATGTGTAACCCGATGTAAACTGTGCGAGTTGTGAGGGGGTAGAGACCGTTGAGAGCTGCGTCACACTAACGCCTGGAGATGGCGACCGACTGTTACTGAAAAAAAGTATTTTTTTCAAAATATGTAGTTCAGTAATAAATTACAAAATCTTTCAAAACTCGTGTTGCAGTTGGCTGCCATGACAACATACATGCAATGTTTCTCACCCCATCCATCACGTACAAGTACCTACATGTTGTACTAACGGTTCAGTGCAAGTAGTCCTCCCTTATACGACCCTTCCATTATAAGACCTAACTTTGGCTGGTTTTTTTTAAGTCGTATATTGGAGGTTTTACTGTAACTGGAATTTGTTGAGATCTCAAGCACTTACAAACTGAACACTACAAAACACACTTGAAAAATGCAGACAACATACAGTAGAACCTCTATTACCCGTGCTTCGATTATACACTGGTCAAATTTTTACAAAAGTCATGCTACTGAAATAAAATTAGTCATTTCTTATCAATTTTTATGTGCTCAACACGAATATGACAGTCAAAATGCAAAATTGGCTCTAGGTTTTTTTTTGTAATCTGCAATAATTATTGTTTACATCACGAAATGCATGCCAATAGTAATAGGCCTATAGTTAATACCTGTAAAAAATCAAGTAATAGACTACTTCTTAGATTTCTTTGCCTGTCTCTTGTACAGCTGTTAGGGAGCATCTCTGGTATCTTTGTTCCATTGTTGCGATATCTTGATGAAAACGTTCATCACTAACCATACCACAGTTGTCAGGAAAGAAATCCAGATGGGAATGAAGGAAGTGGATCTTTAGAGACATATTGCAGTCAAGTTTCTGATACTGCATCAGCATGTCTTCTACTAGTTCCTTGTAGTTTTCTGCCCTAACATTCCCGAGGAAGTTTGTCGACACTAGGCGAAAAGCATTCCATGCTTGTTTCGCATCACCCTGCAGCAAGTTGTTGAACCGGTCATCTTTGAAGAGCTCTCCAATCTGAGGACTCACAAAAACTCCCTCCTTAATCTTTGTCTCGCTGAGTCGAGGGAATTTTTCATGCAGGTATCGGAAAGCTGGCGGTCCGGTCAATAGATTTTACGAAGTTCTTCATCAAACCTAGTTTGATGTGAAGAGCAGGATTTCGTGAGCCTCAACCAGAGCTGTGTGCTGGATATTCTTCTCTCCAATTGCTGCATTTTGTCTGCGAGTCCATTCTTTCCGCAAGTAGCGCAATTCCCTTGCACGGCTATCCCCATTCACATTATAACGCACGTATTTTGTATATCTCTGCTGCAGTCCCATTAAAAGGGCGACTACCTTCAAATCCCCACAGAGGTGCCAGCTGTTCTTGTTATACTCAATGGAATTCAGTAGCTGCTTTAAGTTATCGTATGTCTCTTTCATGTGGACAGCATGCGCCACTAGAATAGATGGAAGACGGTTTCCATTGTGCAAAAGCACAGCCTTAATACTCAGTTTCGAAGAGTCTACAAATAGTCTCCATTCTTGTGGGTCATGAGTGATTTCTAATCGGAACAGAATACCAGATTACCTTCCTTTCTGAAGAAAGGCTCCAACTGCTGGGGGCGCTTTCGATATGAATTGTGACATCTTCTAGAAGATTCCATTGTTGGAGTCTTGAACCTAGCAATTCTGCCTTGTTCTTGGATAAGTCCAAATCACAAACCAGGTCTTTTAGTTCTTCCTATTGTGATGGGGGCAGCCATCACGGAGACGGTTTTGGCCATCACGCTCACAGCCACAGCGGACGCCGGGGGCGGTACGGGTCGAGTGCGGCCAGCGATCCGTGGCAGTGACGCGCTGTGTCATCTTATCGCCTGCTGTGCTAGCCTCACTCTCTTTAGGCATCTCTATATCCTTTAAGGATAGTTGCAATTACTAACAACTAACATATTCGGATTCTACTCGACATCATCTTTCAGTAGATACTAAACTCACCAAACGTCTTAATAGATTAGGTGAGTTTGCAGGCATATTTCTGATCTTTTTCTATTCACATTAGCTAGTTAAACTGCTTTTTAACGTAATTATCTTTATTTCCGTCTCACTCTACTTAACTTTCCTTAACACTAACAGGAAGAGCAGAGCGCACACTATCCATCACATATTTTCAAAGTTTCTGTAAATATATTCTTAGGTCTGTTATCTTGAGGTTTGTGCGCGTAACAAACACAAAATGTGCTACGCTCCGCACTTCCACCCGCTGGCTGCTGGTGTAGCTGGTAATGCCTCCGTTGTGGCTCGCTCGCACCCGGTAAAAGCGGGGTGCGGGCTGGACAAAGGGACCCCTCAGAGTAGTGGTGAAGCGATGAGAGAGGCAGTACAGGCAATGTAACGCGCGACGTCAAGAGAGCCGAGACTGGGCAGTACAGGCAGGGAGGTGGGCAGAAGAGAAGGTGTGCAGCAGCAGCGGTGGCCTCAAATAAACATGTAGAAGGCCTGTGACAAAGTCTTTTCCTTGGGTTGGAGAGAGAGAGAGAGAAGAAAGTTTACAGGAGCGAACCCGCTCCATCACACTATGTTATTCTGTGTGGGGTTGATAATGCACCACAGTGAAAATCTGGATCACTGCAGGCTGATGGACCAGGAGAAGAACAGGTCGGCTCTCCCTCGTCCTCATCAGCTGAATCAAGAGAATATTCTGCTGGAGGTTCTGGAATAGGAAGTCCCTCACCATGTGGAACTGGTCTCAATGCAGACGGAATGTTTGGGTAGACTATTCTCGACTTCTTTTGCTTCGTTATTCCGCCGGAAAGAGGAGGAACCAAGCAGAAGTAACAGTCGTTTGTGTGGTTGCTTGGGTCTCTCCACACCATAGGGTCTGCAAACGGCATTGATGGTCTTTTGCCATCCAACTACTGTGAAAGCTGTGTTGTACATGTAGCACAGCATATATGCGGGGCCCAAAGCTTGTCTTGGTCGCCAATCTTGCATCCGAAGTAAAGATGATATGCTTTCTTCACTTGAGAAGTGATACTTTTCTTCAGGTTGGCAAATGTCCTTCCCCACAAGTATAGCAAAAATTGCCCACGGTATTAACGCCACTTTCGAGGCATTAGTGTTCTGTATTGTAACTAAATGGATAAAATAATAACAGTGTAGCCGGGTGGTGGTTACGTACACCCAGCCGGCCCATGAACTCTCCTAGGCGGCATACCGTGGTTAGTTGCATCATGCGCCTGACTGGTCGTTCGTTAAGTGTGGGAAACGTAAAGGGTATCGTGTTTCTTTTGTTCCCCTTACCCAAAGGTGGGTAGGGAAGGACCAACAAGGTCTCACTGTCCGAGGTCACCTGTAAACGCTTATCTGTAATTTAAGTGCGGCCAGGTTTTTCCCCAGGGAAGGATGGCACCACGTAGAGATTTATGGGTGGTCAGAGTCGCTCTGGAACCAGAGTGGACTGAGCAACTCAGCGGGAGGCGAGGGTTAACTACATTGTGCTTTGAGTGTATTTAAAGAGCTGCGGAAAATCAGACAGGATTCATTCATTCTTGATCATCTTCAAGAGCTCGGAGCTTGTACATGTAGCATCGGCTAGGAAGGTCCGTCCTGTGCTCTCACAGCGACGGGAAATGTATTAAAGTTTGCGAATAGAAGCGAAGACGCCTTGTTGCTGTGTTCGGAGTGGAAGGATGACAGACCCATTGCCACGAGTGCAATTGTAACGAACCGCTACCGCTCGACCCTGTTACAACAGTTTTATGTAACAGTAGCTTAAACTGTATCGCACAAAGTCTGAAATATTTTAAATGCTCAACCTTTCTGACTGGGCTTTATATAGTTCACTGCTGACGTCAGCTTATTTCAGCAGTCTCCTGGCAGTAGCAGTGCATTGCATCAGAAAATGATGCGATCAACTCTGGATGATGTGTGCATGATGGTATTATGCCATGCGATGCAATATTACATCATTCTAAGCTTATTTAGGATGTTGTTACAGTCCTACTGGATAAATTTACACGGTGAAACATAGAAAATGAACTATATGAACTATCTTCAGAACGAGAGCCAATCAAAAATTTTCATGGTTATATTCGTCTTCAGCGCACCAAGATACTACAGATTAGGACCTTTTGAATTCAGTATCGATTTCAGTGTTGACCAGTGTTAACCGTGCCCCTAAAAACGGATTTTTTAAGTCAATGAGGGCGTCTGGAAAAGGTAAAAATATATATATATATATTGCTTTACAATTGCCTGTGCATCCACATTACATGAACTGCTCTTCGCGATTTAAAGGAACGTCGCTAATATTTCGTCAGGTCATTGTAGAATGAAATAGCTACAATTTTGGTCGTTTTCGATTTTTGATTATCAGGAAGAAGGAACCCGGTCATTAGCCCGGATAATGGAGGTTGCACTGTAGTCTTACAGACACACATTACGGGGTCTTTCTTAATTAGATGCGCGAAACACATGCGTGGCAAATCTGGAGGTGTCGGAATTTCCGCTACAGGCACTTCGCTATGCGCGAAGCACCAGCAGCGTTGCGAAATTGCTCCCGAAATCTGCAGTGTGTACCACATATTTCTTTTGGAGATGTTGAAGCGCACAGCGCAGTTTTGGGCCAAAAAGAACGTGATCGTGGATACAAATATTTCGCCCAGAAATATAGATTTAGCGTGCGTGATAACTCGACGAATGTCTCGTTCATTGATACATCTGTGTAGCAGTGCAGAAACGTTAATGATAGCAAAGTTGTTTTGCATAAAAGTACACTGTTAAAATTGTTTTTGACTATCATACAAACGTATATGTAACAGTATAAAGACCGAGAAGTTATTACAAGGTAAAAACGAAGCGGCCGAATTTGGCAGGGAAGAATTTTGATTTAGGTGTGGCTGACCTGAGGGACTACACAACGTACTAACCTCTTATAAGTGCTTTGCTCATTTCGAAAATTATAATTTTAAATAGGTGACCCGTAGCGGGTCCCAGCGCTTGTAAGCACACTGCACGTTCATGCTTGTATATCTGTGGGCGTATGTGGACTGGGGATGTGTGTGCTTTTGTTGGTGCATTTGCTTAAGGGGTTGGGGGGTAACGATCTGTGTGTCTTATCTATGTATTGTCCGTCACATTGTGCGAATGCGTGCGAGCTCTGAGAGCAAACTTGGTAGTTTGGTTTGGCGCATTAGAAGATAAATTATTATTATTTTGCTAATTCTATTGTGTCTCGTTTACTGCTCAACCAACGTATAGCTACTTATAATTTTTTTTCATACATCATGCAGATCTCGTTTCTACAGTCGCACTAAATCCTTACGACGATGGTTGCCGTGTCAATATGCGTGCCAGGCAGGTTAGTGAGGGGCATGCAGTACAGTTTAGAACATTCCATCCAAGACGGACCTGATCCTGAACGCAACACTTAGCAGGCCAGACATAACTGAGAGGTCAGACACACCATTTTCAGTCGCACAGCACTCAATAACTATATACAAAAGAGCCACAACTCCAAACCATGCATCGTCCACTAGGGTCACCAAGCATGCAGTTGCCCAACACAGCCACACGTGCAGATTGGAAAAGGTCAGCAGCAGACATTTAATACTGTTATATAAACTCTAGTGGAGTTAGGGGGAGGAAAAAGAGAGAGATAGAAAGGGAGGAGGGAGCAGGTTTCCTGTTGGTTTTTCTGCCTGGTAGGCCTTGGACGGCCAGAGGGAGAAAAGGACTCGGACGGATAAGTTGGATAGTCTGAGAGACATGGAGATTTACTGAGTTTGTAAACCCCCCCCCCCCCCCCACTATGATTCACACCCGACGATAAAACTTTGATGGACCAAAAACGTCAGTCCGTGGAGTGTTGAAGGAAACAGTGGTGATGTCTCTTCGTGGTGCCGTGACTGCATGAGGCGCAATGCTACATGCTCTTTGTGGTGCCGTGACCATTCCGTTACACGTGCAACTTCTCATCTTTTTTTAAATGTAAGGCAGAACAACGACATAGATGTCTATTTTTGTTTTCCTTTCTACTTCATAATGCTGTTTTGCTGTATAAATTTTGGCAGTTACTAGAATTATTTAGTGGTTTACACTGCAGATTGGTACACGTATGCCATATAATTGTTCACCACTCAATAGTTAGCAACTAACAAGAGGGAAACGCAATAAACTAGCAAATTGTAGCAGATCATAATTTTATTTCCTTGAATTTGTTGAGAAATCGCACTGTTATTACTTGATAAATGATATCTAATCACAAGCGCTGGAACTGTCAGCATTGCCTGCTCATACGCAGCAATGATAGTTATAATGGCTTGTAGTGATCACTCAAACTGTGATGTACGTACATGGTTCTTGTGCGTTTTTCACCAAATTTTAAGAAAAAGATATATTATTACTTTCGATTATTAGATGGATGTGGCAATGGAAGTAAATACAATTAAAATGACTGCATTGGGATCTCGTAGGACAACAAACTCGCGCGACTCATCTTTAAAAAAACGGGGGGAGGGGGGATGCTTCGATCGTCTTTGCGAATTTTCACGAGCCACAGCTTCTTGATTCGTTTCATTTTTGGGAAATCCATGGAAGGGCAAAGTTGGGCACTTGTAACTTTTTACAGTAGTCAGCAGATCCGACGAGATTTCTTAGTTGCAAGGGCTGACATAGTGCAGCTACGTTACATACAAAAGAGAGTCGGGTGGCAAGGCCGGAAGTTCCCTCACCTTCAAAAGTTCAAGGGTCATATGCATGCATAATTCTCCGAAAGACCCCATAGACCAGTAGAGAGTTTCGATGTTTATAACGTTGCATAAAGTTTACGTTTTCCTTGCTTACTGATCTCACTTGGGGGAGGGAGAAGAAATGCATTTGCACTTTCCTCAAGAATCTCGTCATACTAAAAAAAAATGACTAGGCACTTTTAGACGAAATAGTTTGCTTTTGGGATATCCTAAAATACACCCTTATGTTTTTAATGTTTCAGTTATTTTCTTTTTTTCAATCCTAATTTGATCTCCCTTATAGATGAAAAGATATGTAATTCTGACTTATCCTAATCCTAAAAATAATGATGCACCTTTGTTTCAGGTAAAGCTTTATTCTAAGCTATATTCTATTTCCACAATTCTACTGTTCCATAGTTCTTTTACCTTCATCTATTTTTCCTGCCACCATTACTATGTTGGATTCTCTTCAGTTCTCTTCCATTCCACATCAATCCACACCATCTGTATCAAGTTTCAGATCATCTTTCAGCACTTGAGTTCTGCATTATCAACATTCTCAACTTTTTCAAGGACAGAAAAAGCCAAGTCCTGACACCACCCATATGAACATTTTCATTTAAATGCCAAATGGCGTTGCCATAAATTACATATCAAAGTATCACTTTCTTTATTTATTAACACATTTCCGTTTCATACATCAATCAGGCCTATATATGTTATCTATACTGACTGACTTCAGTAGTAAAACATAGCAATTAAGTTCCTATTTTCAGGCTTTGTTTTGTTGCTTAAAGGGTCCAGTCGGCCGAAGATGTCATATCAGAACCACATTTCAAGAAGTTTCCCTGATAAGTCCCATAACAAGTTGAAAACATGGCTATTGTTAACTTTACACACTTTACAAGAATAGAAATTAAAACATTATCGGCTTGTTAGCCTAGCAAATGTAAATGTTTACAAGGACGTAAATTTAGGTGCTGGAGACATTGAGCATTCAGTCTAACTATTCGAACTTGAGATTTTTTTAAAAGTACAAAAATAATTTAGAGAAAAGGAATTTGATACATAATGGGCTGAATGTACCAAATACTTGTGCCATACGACAGAAAATCTACCATTCACAAAGATACATCTACAATCCATACAATCACATGTGGGCCACCAAACTGAATGAAGAGTAATTTTCAAGAAAAAAGGTGGGCAATTAGCCCACAAGATAAGGAACACAAGATGAGAAAAAAGGACACACATCAGACAAAAAAGAAATAATAGAAAAGTGTAACCAGTGGACAGTACTATAGTTACAATCGTCCCTACTCTCTCAACTTTCAACATTTTATATTTGTTTCAGAAAATGCATTCTGATGGTGAACCTCAAGACAGGACCTGACCTTAATGCACAAACTCATTTTATGACTCTGGATCAAGATGCATAACAGACCCAGTTATAAATGATTGTTCTTGCATGGCAGATTGACTTAGAAATTAAATCTTTTTGACTTTTCTAATGTAAGAATGTTTTAATTTTGTAGGAGACCTGAAAAATGTGGATTCCCTATAATAAAACTGTATTCATAAGTTCACAGCTGGAATCACGATCATAAAAATATAAAGAGGTTTGGCAAAGAATAAAGCATAAGTGCCTTCCTTTGCCCAGGGCAGACATGATGCCTAACGACCAGAGAAGATCACTGCTCGCATTCAACATTTTTCTCAAATTGGAATCTAACCCATGAACACCTTGTCTCCATTTATTGGTACATCACATTCTAAATATACCAAAATGTGTCTTTCTTTGTGATGCATTAAGTGCTGCACTCAGACTTAGTCCTAGAACAGTGCGAGTGTCAGCTGGATCAATCACGCCATCATCCCATAACCTGAAGACACATATGCACAAACACACACAATGCATGGGATAGAATGCATTAAGAAATTCCCTCTAACACACATACCTGAATCTGTATGTGCATGCACACACACACACACACTCTGTCACTCTCAGTTTCGCTCCACCACTCATACGAATACAGTGAAACCTTCAATATGTGGACACCCTTCATTAAGATGCAAAGTTTCTGTGAATAATAAGTGTCCTCATATAGAAAAGCAGCATCTGTGGTGAATCACGGTGAATCGTTAGTTAAATACCTAGTTTTAGTTGGTACTCGTCTGTGTTGTTTGTGTCATCCTGATGAAGGAGTAATACCTCAAAACATGTGTCCTTATTATATATTTTGCTCGGTTAAGTTCCTTTGTTTTCAACACAAATCCTCATATAATAATAGTATTTATAAGGTGCCAACTCTTAATAATTCAAGGTGTCTACATTCCCCACCCCCACCTCCCACCCTCTACACACACACACACAGTGCTGCACACACACTCCAACTCACGTCCAGACACTGATACATGTAAACTATCCCCTGGGTTTCTCTGTTTGACATGCCAGCACAATAATATTATAATAATAGTATTTATAAGGTGCCAGCTCTTAAATAATGTAAGGTTCCTACATCCCCCACCCCACCTCCCACCCTCTACACACACACACAGTGTTGCACATACACTCTAACTTACGCGCAGACACTGGTACACGAAAACTATCCACTGGGTTTCTATGTTTTACGTGCCAGCACAATATTTCCTTTTTTTTTTAAAAAGGGTAAAAACGAAGAATATAGGAAAAGCACAAAACTTAAATGGGTTTGTAGATGGGAAGGTTGAGGGTGAAGTTCAATGGTGACATTCAGAAGACTTCCCTCAACTTTAGTATCTCAGATGACACAACTTGACCCACAATCCTGACAGTGAACTCTCCTTTTTTAGTGTCACAATGATTAGCCTGCTTGTATCTTTCATCTTGGTAGCCTTTTCAGCTCTTCTTAGGAAAGTCTGCATTTTCTTTTCTGTCATATTGTTTTCCTTGCTTTGACGAGCCCACGAATGACTTGTAACTCATCATCTCAGTAGGCAAAACTTTGTTCCTATAACCATGTTGTACAAAACAGCAATGGCTGCATATATTTTCTAAGCCTAAACTCACAAATGACATACAACTGTCATATTTCAGTTCTTCAACATGACTGAGATCACCACAAAAATAATGCGACCATCTGCTGTGACGGGTCAAGTCTTAATCTCATTCCAAAAGCTATTCTGTGTATCTGCTTCAGCAGATCTTCACTGGCCAAAGATCATTTGGTTTAAAAACGTATCCAATTCCAAACAGACTGCTTCAGCATGGGAGGTGTCCACACAACAAAGGTTTCATTGCATCCACAAATATTTTCTCCTACATGAACATGTCTAATGAAACTATGCTTTCACAGCTCTTCTACCCCCAGTAGCCTTGAAAACCTAGGCACACAATAATGCAACAAAGATAAAATTTTGATTTTGTGTTATGCACAAAGGTAAGAAAGCTTTTCTTCAAAGGTATCTCATAAACAGAAGCCATTTAGCTTTAGCTAACATCCTGAAATTTAGTACCCTGTAATGAACTAGACCTGTCATTTGAAGGCATTCTGGGAATCTATGATATTTTAAAAGCAAAGGTAATTAGATACCTGGCACTGGAAAAGTAAGGACTGCCCTCTTGCTCATACTTCAGCATCACAGGTTCTTTGAGAGCTTTCTCTTCTGCTTGTGTCCACTGTTCACATCATTAACAATTAGTTTGTCTCTTCATAGCAAAACATATTTGTTACTCTGGGAACTCATCAACAGTATAGCTTTAGACTGCAGCAAGATACATGTACAGCCATACAGTGAAGCATGGCCATGGGATTTACTGAAGGTCTAAAACTTGCATCTTATCTTTATGCTACAAATTACACCTACTGACAGATAAAAGGTTAGCAATGTTTGCACACACTAGCGACAATATCTTAGTCACTTATCAGATACAAACCTCCTTCCCTTCACGGACACGCTGATCTCGTTGTATCTGAGCCAAAACATTGGCTGCCTGCTCTCCTCCCATGACAGAGATCCTTGCATTAGGCCACATGTACAGGAAACGTGGACTTCAAACAGAAATTATAACACATTTAACAGCACAGGTAGGTAAACTGTTAAAAACTAAATACATATTTCAACTGAAGTGCACTTCAAACTTTCAGGTGGAGATTCTGCATGGTTAGTTTAAGCCCACGATTAAATACAAGGGCCCATCTGCAAGTCCGTAGAATACAGAAAACTAAAAGACATACAGACAATCCAATTATGAAGTTTCTCGAAGAAAACTCCATGAGCATCAATAAAACTGGCCATCCTCTTAAACCACCTGGTCCAGGCTTTAGACCACATGCTTCTTCAATAGCACTTATGAAGGCTTGAACAGCATCTTCAGAAACTCTGCCAGAAACTCTCTTGTTGCAAGGGCAGTGTGGGCTGGGGCATTGTCATGATGCACCATCAGTCTACCAAGATCTGTGTTTGGATGGAGTCTACACCAAGCTTCAAAAACTCTGGGCAAGCAGAGATGGACACTCCAGTCTGAGGTGACCGTACGTCTTTCCTCAAGAGTTGCCGTGGCAACGTGCCCTGATCTGGTGAAGACAGAGGCCACCATTTGTTTCCATGTGCTTCTTGTTCTTCTGAATTTGGTGGTGGGGGGGGGGGTCACCTGGAAACACTCTGACAAAGCTCTGCTGCTTTCTGGATTGTACTGGTACATCTACATTTTGTCTCCAGTAAACATCTGCCATGATGACTTGACTCTCCACTGTTGAATTTCTCTAGAATTTTCTGGCACCCTTTGACCCTACGCTCATTTGTTCTTCACTCAAATCATGGGGTACCCAATGAGGGCAATGCTTGTGCACACCAAGATGTTGATACAAGATGGTATTCACCGCAGCTCTTCAAATCCCAATGGCCTCTTTGATCTCCATGAGAGTGATTTACGGATTTTCCCAAATCTGTTTCTCTACAAAAGTGATGTTCTCTGTGGTAACGGCACAAACAGGCTGACCTGACGAGGATGGGTGTCATCTTCACCCAAGACTAACTCAGCCTATTACATAACCTAACTCTAAACACCCAATTTTAATGCATAAGAGGACCTTTTTCTATGTAAAATTAGCTTTAGTAAATTAGAATCAAGCACTATACCAAATTACCCTCCTGCCTCCCCAGATTGCCTGGAGAACAACTGACAAGAAAAGGTGATACAGTGACAGTCAACAGTTTTTGGGCATTACCCATTTATCAGGACGACACAAACACAAATCCACAAATACAAACAAAAAACAGAGACAGAAAAGGGCACTTAGCTGAGTGAGGTGAGGTGAAGAAGGTCATACAACATGGGATGACAATGCTGGGACAGCTAGCTACCTTTTATGTGGTCTATTTTTGTGATATGGTGAGTTATATGGAGGGGAGGATGGTGAATAGAGGGTTCATGGAGGGGTGATGGAGGGGGGCAAGCGTAGTGAGCACCAGGCATAGCTTCAGTCAGTCGCACCTGAACGCGTTGCTGGTTTCTCTTAACAGTGTCTGATTCTAATTTACTAACACTAATTTTACACAGAAAATTTTCCTTATTTGCAATTGTAATAAGTATACAAATTTCTTGCTCTAAATTTGTGTTTCTTCAGCAATACTTACCATGACTCATCATAAGCCCACCCTCCTCCCTGCTGGCCTTTGCGTCTGGCTTGAGAAAGTTGGTCTGCATTGGTCAGTGAGCTGCGTGCATGGGTGACGCACGGTGTGCGCATGCACAGCGGGGCCTTACCGGGGTTGCATTTTTGTTTGGAAGGTGCAGTTAGGGATCGCAAATTCAGATATTAGCACTTCGGGTCATGGTATAGTATTGTGAAACGAAAATAAGTTCTTGTTAAAATATGTACTGGACCCCAAAAAATTATGCTTTCAGTCTCTACATTAAACCATCACAGAAGCACATTAATTTCATAGTATCAACAGTTCTACATTCTTACCCATATGCACGCCCACACATTCCATAATTGCCAGCACCATAGGAACCTCCAATAATGACTGTGAGCTTAGGCACCTGTGCACAGGCAACCGCTGTAACCATCTTCGCTCCATGCTTGGCAATTCCACCAGCCTCTGCCTCACGACCCACCATGAAACCTGAAAATACCTTGACCTTTGCGCTTATTACATTCCACATTGTATCTCTCCGTATCATTGTGCATCCTAATGTATTGCAGTCTCAGTTGTATTCAGTTCATCTTTGTACATCTGAAAATAGTTATACATTCAGTATTGTGAGCAACATATGGCTTAATGTTGGCTTCTTTAACGATCACATAAAACTCAAACAGAAGACTGTTGCTTGGAGTAAAACATTGTAACGAGAAACTGAGCAAAGGTAAATACTAAGAAAAGTTAAAGTCAACATTTCAGAACATTACCTCTTCATCAGGATGCAGCACATAACACAAACAAATAATGTAAAATAGCGTATAAAATATAAGTGGGAAATAGAAGGGGGAACATTGAGGAAAAGAAAACATTTACCTCTAGATTAAACTGGCTACCACTAAAGGTAGCTTAAGTAGCAGCCAGTTTGATCCAGAGGTAAGTGGGTTTTTCCTCTCACTGTTTTTTCTTTCTATTTTCCATTTTTCTCTGTTCTTCTTCCATCCTTTCTTGTCCTTTTATTCCCCTTTTTCATTTGCTTTCACTGTTGACGATGGCATACAGGCATAGGCACAACATGGTTAAAGAGAAAAAAAAGAGGAAAGTAAGCCATAGCAATGAGAGGGCGAATAATATAAGGATAGGTCCTGATTATAAGCATAAGTGCATTCATATAAATACACATTCGCCTGGCTATGTTGAGCAATATCTATCAAAGATCAAATACTGTAGTACCAATGCTTGATAAGAGAGCCAGTTGTGTTCAAACTTATAGAAGAGAGTCTTTTTTGATATGAATATATTTTTTGACGGTAATAGCTTTAATGTACAATCTGCATAAAGCCTATTATGTGAAGTCTTTTCCCTTTCAATTTACAAGTGGAAATAAAATATTTGCCCCATAGGAATTAGGAACATCAGGTCTAGTACCACATCCATTTTCATGTTTTGCTTATGGCCGAGCATAAAAAATGTCTGTTAGGCCAAGTGACCAATGGTTGTATTTACTAGTTAATCATCTGATTTCCTCCCCATTTTCTGTTATATTTTATACCCCATTTCGTATTACATGTATTTATTTGCATTGTGTGCTGTGTTCTGATGAAGAGGTAATGTCCCAAAACATTGACTGTGTTTTAGTGTTTAGCTTGGCTCAGTTTCCTTGTTATTACCACACAATCGGAATCACATCTTAAGCAAATCCCATAATCTACCACACTCAACAAGCTGTAATTTTTCAGACTTTATTTAAGAATATGCAAGGTGCAAATTTGTAGGGCACAATTATGCAGCCATGTAACCCTAATGTGGCACCTGTGGATCATGGGTAGTTGCTTGTGCACAGGTTCTCATTTTAGATAGGTAATTTGAGAAAGACAGTGCTTCCACTCTGAGGCGATTTTGCACTATGGGGAAATGGGGTCCTATTACTAAGCTATGCACAGAAAGAACCATCAGACTGATAGCCGCAGTAAGATGGCCAGTGAAAACAGGCAATGTTCAGAGGACGGTCATGAAGTCTGCACAATGTTTAACTCCGGGAAATAATCCTTGACCACTACTGGATTCAAACCAGTGGCTTCCACACACTAGTCCTCAGCTCTACCTGCAGGGTTATCCAGGCACCGTGCACCCCCTATCAAGCTATAGGAATTTCCAAACAAAGTTAAGGAAGTGAAACAAAAACTTCTTTTTTTTTTAATTGAATGGATGAACAGCTCATCACAGAGTTTAACACATTCCTGCAGTAAATCGGCAAATACTCGCTGTATGCCGACATGCCGGAGAATGTTTTGTGCCAACTTTTGAAAGGGCTCAACATAAGCTGGTTTGGAAAAAAAAGTAAATCATATTTTCAAATACACGAACCACTTTTCTTTAGAGTTATCTCCTTTAGACCACAAAAGAGATGTTACAGTGAAACAAAGCGTTTGAAAAAAAGTCCGGCAAAAGTGTGGGACAATGGCACTCGCCATGATGAGGAATTCACTTGGATACCCTTTCCAATCCAGCCTTTTACACATAATTCACACCACACAGATTAGGAATTATTTGATTCTTAAATTTTTCATTCAGAGTGCGATGGAAATGTTACAGCTGAAAGTTTTTTCTACATTTTTTATAAGATACATAGAGACCACAGGGGAAGTCACAGCCTTCTTACATGCGACAAAACTACATAGCTGCATACAGTGACTGGATCTAAAACTAAACAGTAAGTACTATTTCACAATTTTTCAGTACAATAATTCTTTTTATGTTCAAAAATTGATCTTTCCTGATACTTGTGCTGGGCGTGTGGTAGTTTGCGATCAGCATTTATTTCAAACGTGTGAAATCTATGCATATCCAATCGACCTCAACAGTTGAGTGTAGATCTACTGAATGAGTTAGAGGTAATGTTTCACACACACCACTGTAGTAACTTTTTTGCTTTCTGGTTATAAATATTCTACCTAGGACCAAGTCTGAAATCTACCTGCTCACACCAATAGCATGTTGTGACCTGATGGTGATATGGTTGTATGACTGAGAATACCAGAAATCATGCAAGACTGGTATCATAGTACCAAAAAAGTGCATCCTGCTGTTCTCTTTTGCACATTACTTTTCATGGCAGCGTTCCCAAAGTTCCCCCTTATGTGCTATTTGTTACATCTTATCCACCTGAACATACCAGTGATGTTCTGCAGAAAGATCAGTGGGATCCCTCGCTGACAGCAGAGCTGAATAAAGTGAGTGCCCTGCACAATGAAAAAAAATATTTTTTTTTAGGTTTATAAAGGATAAAATAATATTGGAGGTGTTGCCGCATATATGGGGGGTGGGCGGGGGACAGATAGAGCAAAAGTATTGCTATGTATATAGTTTATATTTGCTTCTTTATGTAAGCAAAGATGCATCTTGAGGTCATCATAGGTCAGTTACCTATAAACAGAGCCCAGGTGATTGAATGGTCACTAACTGAAATAGACCATAGAAACAGACATTTGCAGACATCTACTTCATAGTTCTGATGATTCAGTTCAGTTGTTTTCATCAGACAAGAAAATAAATGACATGAGTGTAAGAATTTAACACTGCTTATCCAGCCACTCATCCCTCAGCAGCCCACAATCCAAGAGCACCCAGAATGGCAGTTTGTCTGAAATCGCATAAATTATCTCCACCGATTGCAAGCTCCCTATCACTGAAAAGAACAGGTGTCTGATTCATTTTGATGTTAAGATGAGACTGCTGAAATGGAATGTGTGGATAAGGTGAGCTTGATGCAAGGAAAGTTGTAATGAAGGACCAAGTCAAACAATGGACTATAAAGTGAAACTTGCCTTGTGCAGACACCTTTGTTCCACCCAAAATGTCCCTACATGATAGGTGTCCCCTCATCAGAGATCTCCCTAATTTGCAACCCAGGAGCACCTGTACTTGTATTCAGTATAAAGACCGAGAGTGAGAGAGAGAGAGCCTCAATACAGATAAAATGAATAAACTACACATTTTCAGATTTAGATTTGTAGTTCGCTACATTTCCGGTTTTTCAAAAAATATAGCAGCCTACTTTTTCACTACTCTAGAAAAAGTAGCATGGTCCTTTCTTGCTAGTTTCCAAATGTCCTTGTTCATGATGTGCAAAGACGAAATGAATTTCAGACAAACCATGATTGCGAAGAGAAAGGTTAGGTAACCCATCTGGGAAATAATGTATGTTTTGACCGAGTCAACTCCACTTACAACACATTGTTATTAATATTGTTATTGTTATCATACACACATAATACACCAAACCCTTTACGGGAAATTAAAAAATTTTATTTTGCTTGTTTTTCAAGTGCAGATATGTTTCTCTCTCTCACAACCATTTATTAAATTTAAGCAGAGCTTTTGCTTCAAAATTTCCCCGCGACACTCTGGCCCTATTTGGTGTCAAAATAAGTCCTGCACAACTGAAGAGTGCTGTCAACGGTGGAACTGCTTGGTAGCATTGTGATTGATCGGAAGTAGAGGCTGTTCACCCTGGGAAAGCCTTCTGGGGACTGCTGGCAGTGATGTTGGCTGCTCTGTGTCGGCAGCCGCTTCCCTTTCTTCTCTCGCCAGGCTCCGTACACGCCTGCTCTCGGCATTCCTAAATCTCTGTTTGTAAGTTTCCATCAAAAGCCTTCAAGGGCCACAGGCAAGTCATGACTGATTGACCATTACAGTCCGTTAGGGACACCATCGCGCAAGGTTTCTTGAAGCTCTCAAGCCAATGCAGCAAAATTTTGTAGCGAAAACATTTCACTATTAGCTACAGAAAAAATTGTAGCGCACTACATACTTTGCTACATTGTAGAAGTTTGTACCAAACTATGCTACTCGCTACTCACATTTGTAGCAAACTACAAAACATAGCACGCTACTTCACTACTTACCCAATCCTGTGTACAGTCAAGAGGAAATAACATGTGATAAGCATAATCTAGAGTTACCCCTTGTGACACCCTCACTCGCCCTCCACTCTCACACCAGGCAATCAAGGGCACAGGCACGTTTGCTTACAACTTACACAACACGAATGATTTTTCTAAGGACTCTGCATTCTTTTATTTAACCTTATCACACACTCTTGATCTCACTCTTTCCCACTCTTAATCTCATCTATCTGCTCACTCCTCAATGCACTCTTTCGTATCACAACTTGTATCAACATCTACTCCATAACCATCAACAAACACATAATATTACCCACATGTAGCCTCAATGATATTCCACACTACTGTCATCAACATATATCTCATATTGGTCTCTCTGAAAACTAGATAAAGAGTCTCTGAATCAATCAACCTATTAGCACAATGATGTAAGGGTCACTTCACCCTGAACTCATCGTAGTTCATCACAGTCTTGTGTATGTCGCTTTTGCAATACAGTCAGTTCATTGCAGCTATCAGCCGTTATAAAAATGTTTCAACACTGTCAGTTCATCACCATTATCACCGTTACATGTGTTTTCAACAATATCAATTACATTTATCATCGTTGATATGTGTTTTCTACACTACCAGTCCATCACAATTATTACCATTCATATGTCTTTTAAACTCTATCAGTTCAGCACAGCTGTTTCATTGTATGGTGAATCTGTGAATTCCCTTGCTCATCCACATCAAATAAAGGTGCAACCGTCATACTAGTAAAACACCTTACTTGTATCCAGACATGTGGAAAATCACTCTAGCGTTAGTCACACCAGTGTATATATGATCCTGCTGCTCACAGCTAGCAACAATGGCTGTCATCGAAGACACCACATCACAACATTCTTGACTCGTCACAGTCGCCGTCCTTAGGCAAAGGTTCACATGGCTTGTGGTACATGTCGGAGTTCTATTGCTCACTGGTTTATGATGTGAAGAAAATCGGCAGAAAAAAAACACAAATTTTCAACTCATACCTGCCATCTTGACAACAGGGTATAAAGGTGCTTCCTCATCAGCTCAGGCACAGACAATAGTTCATGGGAATGTCGCAGCCATCCTTCCTCTGCTACAGTTTCCACTTCTAGCTATCCACCAATCATGTCACACGGACAAGAAGGAACGCTGTCATCTGCTACCTCTTCTGCCGTTGCTGCACAATCTCTTCTCTCTTTCAAAGTAATGTCGCCTTGTCACTCCAACAGGAATGACACTCCTGTTGGAGTGACATTTTGATAATTTAAGCGCTCGGTCCTCATTTGTTCTTTATTAATGTTGCCTTATCATAGTACTCAGACATGCTGACCACCACTCAGCTGCCAAGCACAGCTTACGATATTGTCGCTTGCTTTGCCACTAACTGTCAAGGTCACTTTTCAGTGCTCATCAACATTGCACATCACTGGTCAGTGACATCTCTATAAATAAGACTAAAATCCATCAATCAGATAAGTCTTTCAGTACCGTCTCATAACTGAACCGACACACACAGACTACAGGAGCACTCAGGTACATCAACTGTCCAATGTAGGCATAACAAATATTTTTTAAAAGTAGTATAACCAATTGTTGTAATATTTTGTGTTGATAACTGCATGGTTATATGTTTTGTGCAATTCTAAGATATCTGATATAGTTATGGTGCATTTCTGGGAAGAATTTTGTACTTGTCTACGTTATCTACATCAACAAAACTACCAATCGTCATGAAAATGACCACACTCACACAAGAAAGTGAAAAATGGAAAAGGATGGTACATTTTGAAAGTATACTTTGCCTGAACAGTGTCTTGTATTTAGTTCCTTGTCTCACCTTCATAGCTGACTCGGAGAACAAGACGCCGTTGTTACCAATGATACCAACAGGATAGCCCCAGAGCCTGGCAAAACCTAAACAGTTTGTGTCCCTTATTAGACCTAATAGCCAAAGTGTGCAATTCACTTTATAAAGTGAGATCATCTCCCATTTTGGAACATCAGTAAATGAAATGTACTTGAAACACATGATGGAAAAGACAACAAGTAAAACCTGTTGATAACTGCCAGGGATCATCTAAACAAAATTCTGTGGATAACTGGCATGGGCTGTCAAGACCGAAAATGAAATAAACCTGTTTAAAGCTTTGAGTCAATCATCTTCTACATACACTGATTCTAGCTACATTATAACTTTTCTCTATCCATCTGTGCATCTTGGTTTCCTGCACCCTCTATGTTCTGCTGGATTTCCAAAACACTTCATTCCAGAGATTGCCCACGTGCTTCTGAAGTGGAGGTGCCTGAGACTCATTCTGCAGTTCCATTCTCTTCCAGAAACTTTTCCTCATAAGTGTCAGAGAAAGGGCAGGCTGTGGAGAGGACTGTATCCTTGCAGGTCACCTTCTTTTGCACTTTCGGGATTTCTTGGAATTCCCAAAGCATTTTAGAGCTGCCTGATTGTTCAACTTTCTGGACAGTTCCAACCTTTCCTAGGAACTTCTAACAACTTCCAGAAAAATGTATGTAAAAATCATAAAATGTTCTGAGGACTAAAATGTCGGCAACTGAGGCCTGCTCTGCAGAGCCATTTTTTCCAAGAAATTTCCACTGTACTGTACTTAATGTGTAGCTTTCGGATAGCCCCCGCATCGAAGATTGCTAGAAACTTTAGTAAGGAGCACACCAGCCGAAGTGACGTCATCCTGTTGTTTAGTCTAGACCAGAGTGTAGCTTCTTACAAGGAGTTCATGAGAGTCATCGCGTGACTCATTAACAGGTTTTTCATATTATGAGGAAATAGAAGACGGAGGAAAAGATTTAAATCCATTATATTATATGTTTGAGACATTAGCTTCCCGAAACGGTGAGAAGAAACACACGTGCTGTCTAGCTCAAGACACCGATCGCCATAAAGAACGCGATGAAAACATGATGCACAGATATGATAGAGTTTTCGTTTTCGATGTTAAAATGTTCCAATTTTATTAACAGTAATTGTCATTATTGTTTGCACTCCTTATGATCTTGTCATTATTGTTTGCACTCCTTATGATCTATCTATATGATGCCTTAAGAAACTGTCGATCAGAATCGGTGGAATAAAAATCATCGATCAGTCTATAGTAGACACTATCGGCAAATCATGTCAATCGCTTGTAACTGTGGGAAGAATATAAAGAAAGTATTTATAGGAATTTCTAACTCCTGCTTGGGAATCAACTCACCATAAATCAGTGAACCAATGTTAGGTTTACATTGTTGCAGGGTAATTCAGTAAATGTGCAAGTGTGAAAATACTTAAATAGTACTGGTAGTGGTAATATAGATTAAAACAAATAAGCATGCAAACGGCACCAGGTTCCAAATAGCAGAATATTTTAAAATATGCATGAGTGAGATATGCAAATACTGTGGCCTAAATTTATCCTCCTCGTTAAAACGCTCTGAACACACTAATATAGTTCTTCCCTTAAAACCGTCAGCACAGAACAGAGGTAGGGAAAAGGACCGCCAAGGCCAAGCCACACTGTGAAGGCTGGAGGTGGGAGCAGCTCACGCACACGTCCTGCCGGCAGTACAGCACTTGAGAAAGTCAGCTTGACCTAGTCAGTGAGCTGTGCACACGGGTAGCATACACTGTGCACATGCGTGGAGGGGGCTTACTAGGATTGCTATGTGGGTTATTTTTGTTTGGAGGGTGCAGTTAGGGATCACTAATTGAGAATATAGCACTTTGGGTCATGGTACAGTATTGTGACAAGAAAAGTTGATTTAAAAGCCTGTAACTTCACACTGACAAATGATACAGCTCTAAAATTTGACAGACAATTTCTTGGGGCGTAGACTACTCTTCCTGGATTAACAACATAAATGTAGATTATTTGGATTTTATGGAAAGTCTATGGAGTTGTCTTTAACTCTTTGTACTCACATGGCATAGATCTATGCTTTATGCAGACAGCATACAGATCTTGGCATGTTTAAAAAAATATTGCTAATAAACTGAGACACTTGCAATAAAATACTTTATTTGGAAAGATCATTTCTTGGACTTTATTCATAAAGAATTTTAATTGGAAAAGTTTAAATATTACTTATTGTTTGGGGTTGAATGTTGTTACTGTATGCACAAAATAAAAAAAGTTGAATTTGGCGCCTTACTGCTTGCCCACTTTCGACATCTTTGAACTGTATATCATTATCACTTTCTGGCCTTGAGTAAAATCCAAGTTTTAGTAAATTCTCTGAACCTTCAACCTAAATCATATTTAAAGTATTTATTTCTTTAAATTATATTTAAAGTATTTATTTCTTCAAATTATATTTAAAGTATTTATTTCTACCAAACTTGATTTGATTAAAATTCTTCTCTTCCATCCAGCAGCCTTTTGTTGTGAGTTACTTACCTGTCCTAGTAAACAGGTGCTCAGCGAAAACTATCAGCAATCCAAATCTAAATTTCAAACTTATTTAAACAATGCAGGGGTTACAACTGATGACAGAACTTTCCAACGACACCCGGATTAGTTCCCTTACACCGTTTAGTTTGCAGGATGTTTTGAAACATGCACTTCAATGCGCCAAGAAGGGCATGAAGGGCAATTGCAAGCATAGCAACATCCGTTCTGATATGAGTGCAGAGAGTTAAGGAAGGAAACTAAGCAGAAATCTTCGAGGGAAGAATCTAACTAGAGATTTTTAAGGAGACACCCTGCCGTTAAACCTATAAGAAAACTAACAAATTAAATAGCACTAATCCAGTCTGAAAGAATGTGGGGATAAAATTAAGGAAGCAGAATAAATTTTACACAATACTACATTTCCAGGTCCTGATTTATTAACAAACACATACCTGTGACCAATGTTTCCCCATACAAAGCCTTGAACTCATCAAAACGACTACCATCAACTATACGAGCTATCACCTGCAATCAAAACAAAGGAAATGATTTGATTTATTGGTGGTGTAGTTAAGGACTGATATGATACTAACATGACACTTCCTGACTACACAACTTGCTGATCCGAAGCCAAAGAAAAGCAGGGTTTTTACATGACATGAAACTTACCTCTCTCACATCAAATGTCTTTTTAAGGTTGTCTCCCACAATTCCATAGATATCTTCAGCGGGGTAAACAGGATCTTCTGGTGCCTCCAAACTCACCTGCAACACATATAGTTGAAAGATATGTTATGATTTTTGGTGTCTCGTTGCCCTCAACAATCAGGAGAAAGACCAACTTGTTACCGTCGACCCGATTGGCTCGGAGGAGGGGGAGATGGACCAGTGAGGGCCAAAGACAACCTGCCCCTCCCTTCCCCGGGTGGCCCCAATGTTATGGTTTTCGCGTGTCGCTGCAATAGCCAATCAGGAGAGAGTGTGGTGGAGCGAGGGAGGTGGTTGGGCGAGAGCTGAGGGTAACCTGCCCCCCCTCCCCTGGTTGACCCGTTACCCTGAGAGGTGGTCGGGTGGGTGGGAGGTGGGAGTGAACAACCCTCTGGGCTACAGCCCACCACACCAAACGGGTAGCAAGCCTATTTGCATTTTTGAGTTCAGAGCTATAAAGGCAGCTGACCACCAACTACAAACAGCGAATCCACCCAACAGTTCTGGGGTAGTTACTACAGAAGAGTACGACCATTATCCGCGATGTGGACACAGAGAACCAGCAGGCTTCTGCAACAGGGGTGACTCTTATCAGTCTGGAAAGGAACTTGGGCATTTGGACCATTGCTGAGACTGTGGAGCTGAGAGACGTGGCGTCTGTGGTTTTCCTATCCAGCATCGTAAATAAAGCTGTCTTGAACGCCGGTATTGAACTGGCTTAGAAGAAAGTATACATCAAACTTGTTGAATTGTCGGTTGTCCAACGGGACTAGTTATTTGTAGAATACTTATGCATTGTGATCGTCGGTTGATCTTATTGTGTGTTAAGACGTTGGCGTGACGTCATTTTCTGAGTGGTTTTAGCACGTTGTACCGAAAACAAATGAACTGTCTTCAGAAAGGAAACAGTTTTTCTTGTGTTCACCAATGTAACTTATCAGTATGGTAATTGATCTATTCTCCGGTAAGTAACATGTGTGCGTAGATGCGTGTAGCATCACTGGGATGAATATATGAGAGCGCTAGTGATTGATCTACATGTCAGTAGATGTATATTGGAGCATTATTCATTGTGTAGTGGAATATTCTACGTTGTAACTGTAAATAAACAGAATAGTATATTATCGCTGCTATCTTTTATTAAGTTGTGGGTTTCGCATTCATGCATCCCTTGATGCCTGGGCGACCCTCTCGGCGAATGCTGAACTCTGCATCTCGCCTTGCGGTTGCCCTCTTCTCCTGCTACCTGTGGAATCAATCTGATTCCTTCCAGTGGTGAGGGCTTTGCTCTTCTCTTCCAGTCAACCGGGGTGGTGCTGGTTGGTGAATGGAAGTCCTCAAGGCTTCCTGTCACGCCTCTTGCCATCGATCATCTTCATGTTCCTTGCCACGACGCTGATGCAGTTGACTGGATGGTTTGCCTGCCGCACTTCCTCTTTGTTCGTCAACTGCAGTTGGTACTTCATCAGGTGACGGTGGTCCGTTCTCTGCTCTGACTCTCATGGGAACAACTGGGTCGTTGGTGTCACTGGTCCTCCTCAACGAGGTGTGCCAGCCACCCTTCCCGCAGCCTGCTCGCAGCTGACAGCTCTCTCAGCCTTGGGTTGTGCTGGCAACCATTACGTTCATCGTCCACCCTTCCCTCCTTCAGCCCTGGAGCCGTATTCATGGCCGTTGGTTAAGCCCTAACCGACCGTGATCACGTGACAAAACATCGGTTAGCGACTTTGTTGGGAATTCATGGACGCCTGCCGGAGCTAACCGATCGCCTCTAACCGCCGTTAATTTAACGGTGGTATCCCCTACCGTTAAACGCGATAACCGATCGTTAAACATGGCGGCAGTCATTTTGTTTCGCGCTCGACAGCGGCGAATTTTCAGAAGAGAGAGAATTTTTCGTGATAGATATAACCCACTGGATCACTTCGATGATGTGGAATTGTACAGCAAATTTAGATTCAGGAGGCATGACACTATCAGGTTGACTGATGCAGTGAAGGACGAGATAGAACATCCCAGTCGA
>SMGT01001151.1:191310-222359 GCA_004794575.1 Lanistes nyassanus | reverse complement strand
CAGTCACGCTTTTTTTGCAAATGCTATTTTTAAATATAATTGAGTTTAGAAATTAGATCAGTCTTTCCCTGACCATACTTCAGCAATTTGCCCATTCATCCAAACAGCAAGATAACAAGAGGAAATGACATTTTGAAAAATATTGTTTTGTTTGTGCTTATGAGCTTCAAAGACCCTAATTTTGAAAAAATCAAAACTTCATTTTCATCTATTTCCAGTGAGATTTAGTTTATAAATTGTTATAAGTTGTTAGCCTTTCTTGGTTTCTTCTCGCTAGCCATTTTTCAATGTAGCCCGGAACGCATGCAGTCGTAGTAACGGGAAATCCCGAAGTATCCAAAAATATCCACCGGTTAGCGGACGAAAGGTGGTTAGTCGCTCATGAATTAGCAGCCAATTAAACCAACGGTTAAACGTTAACCGTCGGTTCCCTAACCAACGCTGGTCAAGTTTAGCGTCGGTTAAATAACCACTGCTCATGAATTTGGCTCCTGGTCACCAGTAGCCTGGCTGACACTGGGCGTTTCCTTCCTGTCTGCCTCTCTGCTGAGTCTCCTCCACTGCGTTCTCCAGGCAGGGTGGCACCTGCTCCAAAACCCTCCTTGAGTTGATGTGGAGTGCCTGGTTCCAGCCGCTTGTGGCCCTCCTTCCACGGGGTTTCCACTTGCAGCTCCCAGTTTGTCTCCCCCATTCCGGAAACGGAAACAAACGCGGTATATTACCCTCTCCGGGAGGAGTTGGGTGAGTGGTGTCTGTACCAAGGGTTAGACTCAGCCAGGCTATGGTCACGGACCTGGCCGCCCACCTGTCTTGTCTAGCGGCATTCATACTTGTCTGTCTTCTGCTGTCTGAGTGCGGAAGAGGAAGTGCGGCAGGCAAACCATCCAGTCAACTGCATCAGCGTCGTGGCGAGGAACATGAAGATGATCGATGGCAAGAGGTGTGACAGGTGGAGGAAGCCAGGAAGCCGGAAGGGCTGGAAGAGGTAAGCAACCCCCACAATGGCAGAACTGCAAAAAGGGCGGTGAACGCCAAGTCCCAAACTTCCGGGTCACAGCTGTTGGCAGACAGATGGATGGAAGTGAGCACCAGAGGTGGGAAGGATGAAGCCTACTGCAAAAGGAGATCCACCTGCAAGAGGGGAGCCCAGAGCCGAGCCCCATGGGGGAGAGGGGGGCTGGGATGTGCTAGACCAAGGCCACCACAACTGCAGCCAAAAGTCAGGGAGGAGTGGAGCCAAGGTCACCTCTGGGGAGGACTAGGGGCCAGAAGGAGGCTTGGAAAAGCCACAGGCCTCAGATGGCCAGTCAAGACCGTGCGTAGCCGTAAAGGCAGGCAGGAACTAACCTGGAGCTTCCGACAGAAGCTTCCAGACTGCCTGAAGGGGAGTCCCAACGAGGCAGAGGAAGAAGGGTGCCACCAGCATTGCTGGCCAGAGGGTGGGGTCTCTGTATGGCAACAGAAGTGCGGCCAGTGAGCCATCACCAACAAGACGAATGCGGGTGATGCAGATAAGCATGGGCTAATAAGCATGTACCACATTCTGAGGAAACATCTGTTAAAGTCGAGATCAGACAGCACAGTCCTCATTCGGTGCTTCTGGAATATTTTAAAACCAAAAGTCAAAATGACCCTCTTCCCTAAAATATGAGGGTCATTTCGTTTATAAAAAAAAGAGGCAGGGTCAGCATGCAAGTTGCTGTGTCATTTTTGAATTTTTTAAAGTTACCCCTGATGACGCGTTATCAGGAGTTCTGTCATTGTCTTCATAAAAAGCACTTTATGAATGCACACTTGACTGGGCTGAACAATGATGATGATGATAATGACAATGACAAATGCAGCAGATGAAAATTTTAAAGTTTAAACTGTCAGAAAAGTATGATGATCTTACCCCAGGATCTTTGACGAGGTTCAGGTTGTACACAACTCGACGTGCAAGGTACAGAGCATGCTCATCATTTTCAGCATAGTAGTCAGTGACCCCTGACTTTCTGTAGCAGATCACAAAGTGATGCTAGTTAATTTAAAGATTTCTCATTAAAATATATATTTCTATTATGACTTCTACATCAAGCAGATACAATGGTAAGGTTATCGAATGTCCAGTTTTCAACGCACACCCTCACCCCTACCCAACACTACCCCCAGGCTGTCATCTACCCTGTTGGTTGCTCGTTTGCTTAACTTCCTGCTGCAAACTGGGTGGATATCAGGATGGTGGACTATAGAGGGGATGGGGTCATATTACTAACCTATGCGCTGAAAGAACCACCAGACTGATAGCTGTAGTAAGATGGCCAGTGTGGACAGTTTATGTGCAGGAATGGCTGAATGGAGTTTGTACAATGTTAAACTCTCGGAAATAATCCTTGGCAACATCAGGATTTGAAAATCCAACCTTCCACCTGCTAGTTCACAGCTCTACCAACTGAGCTATCCCGGCCCTCCATCCAACCTGTTGAGCTGACTTGCCCACTGAACTCAGTTGATTTGTACCCTGTACCGAGTTGAGTTATCCACTGCTTAGAGGTGACTAGACCAACAACCAGTGCGCAACATGAACAAAACTATCACATTCTAGGACTTTTATTAACAGTGTTTCTACAACACAGTAAAGGGATTTTTTAAATTTTAATACTTAAACAAGATTACATTTGAGTGCATGAAGCACTAGTAAATTTTTCTAGATTTTAAGATCCATTCACATCAACCACAAAGTTTCCTGCAAAGCTACACTGCAGTTTGCATCAACCTCAATATGTGAAGTTGCCATATGAAAGGCTGCATCACCGAAGGTTCAAGGTTGTCCCTAAAAAAAAAAGATTAATTAAGATCAATTTTGTTATAATTTTCAGTTCTTAGTGGATGAGTCAACTCAGTTCTGTGGACATGTTAACTCAGATGTGTTAGATGAGTTGACCAGGAGTTCAGTCACCTGGACTCAGACTTTTATGCTAGAGGAGAACAACAGTTTTGACAGAAAGATAATAGTCTTGCCTGCAATGAAGGTCTGCACCCCCTAGGTCCTCTCCTGACACTTCCTCCCCTGTGGCAGCCTTTACCTGCATCAAATGATCACATGCTGTAACATTTTAAATCTTGTTCTCCTTCCTCTGTCCACACTGCCCAGATGGATTCTTCAACCTCACTCTAAGACCATCCTGAAGAGGTCATGGTGCAGCAAGAAACTGTGCCTCTTCTCAAGAAACAATCCAATAAGTCTGTTAAGATTAGAAACTCTCCTGTCATGTATCTGCAAAGTCTGAACTGTGGTACCCAACCAAAGAAATCTTGATCCTAAATTCTTTTCCATGTCTCGATAGAGACAGCACAATGGCACATATTTTTACTTGGCGTAACAGGTAATTTTTATAAGAGAAACTTATTTTATCGAGATAGAAACATAATATCTTCCTCCAGCTTCTGCCAGGTAGGGAGGTAAGAAATAAACTGGTGAGTTCACTCTCAGAATTGGCTTTGAAAAGGAAATCAAGTAAAACTAAACAGCACCAGTTTCCTTGTGGTCTCCTTCCCTAAACAAATGTCCCCTTTTCGTGATATTTTTTATTAGAGTCATATTAGAGACTCAAAATGTCTATCCAAGGAAAAGAAAATCTTGTCCCTTCACAGCTAAAAGCAAACATCCTTCAAATAACATTTCAGCTGCTGCAAATTAACATTTTAGTGTTAACTCTCTATTTCTACATTGCACATGAAATTTTGATGCGGCATAAAGTAATGTTTTTGATATGAGTCATATGTTAGAGAAGATATGATTGCAATATGGATAATGCAACAGTAGATGAAAAATCCAAATTTCTTTTTCTAAATTTCTAAATCCTTACCATGACCCAAAGTGATATATTCTCAATTAGCGATCCCTAAACGTACCTTTCAAAAAAAAAATACCCACCAATTCAACCCTTGTAAGGCCCTTCCGCGCATGCGCACACCACACGTTACCGGTGCGCACAGCTCACTGACCAGGTCACCCTGACTTTCTCAAGCCAGAGAACCAAACCAGTGGGGAGGAGGGTGGGCCAATGATGGGTTATGGTAAATATTGTTAAATAAACACAAATTTAGAAAAAGAAATTTGCATTTTCTTGTCACAATACTTTACCGTGACCCAAAGTGGTGACTAGCACAAAAAGGAGGTGGGTGATACCACCACAAAAAACTTACCAGGGCTAGGAGGATGGAGCCAACCAGAGGTGCTGGGTGACAATAGCAGCCGCCACCCCAAAGTCCATCCTCCCGGTGGCAACAAAGATCTCAAGGGAAGGAAATATCTTCCAAGCGCCAGCAGGCCACTCGCAGAACTTCTTGGAGCACATGCACCCAAGAAGGGACTGCGTCAGCCCACGCCCCACTCTCATGAATGCAAGTAGTTGCCAATGCGGGGAGGGTTCTGCCACCCTCCCCCTTTTGTAGTCGGCATGGTAATAACACGCCACACAAAAGGTGAGACTCAGCAAGAAAAACAGGTGTTCGAATCTCTTGCAGTGGGCCAGTCTGCAGGAATAGGCATCTGGTAGGGGCAAAACATAAGGGACACGTAGGACGTCAGTATGCACCCAATCTCCGTCCGGACCGCTGACTAGGCCAGGAGCGGACGCAGGCAGGATTGTGGACTAGGGCAAGATAGTGACTGTCAGGGACCAGTCACCAGGGCTCTGAATCATGACCAGAAAGCTGACCAAGAGCCATCGTTCTCATGGCGGACGTCCGTCTCCCTCCCAGAAAGCGTGAGGCGCACAGGCGAGATGGCTAGACTCCACTCATGGCTTCAAAAACCATTTTAAAGTCAGGACAGCAAAGGAAGCTGCATGCAGAACTCAAAATGGAGGCGAGTAGAGTGCCACCAGGAGAAGAAAAGTGGAAACAGCATCGAGACGACAGTAGCGTAAGGCACAGTGTGCGGTGGCAAAGCAGCAACATTGCCAGAAGTGGCCGTGGCAACAGGAAACAGCGATGACCGCCAGACCGATGCTGGTGTGAATGATCCCAGCAGGTAATCCTGTCCAAGCCGGAATCAGGGAGAAACTCACGCTGCATAGCTAAGTGAATAACAAAACATCTAGCACAAAAGCAAGGGAGTGACGAAATCATGAAGTCACGGTCCCACAATAACAAACAATACACAGCTTGAGAACATGCTTCATGGCTAAGTGAAACAATCAAAATACCTAGCACAAAAGTGGGGGAGTGATGAAGCACCAAGTCACGGTCCTGCAAAAAAATGCAAACCGTAAGTACAGGTTAAACACACCAGTAACAATCCAGCGATGGGTATACCCCCCTGGAAGACTAGCCGGCTAAGACAAAAAATATGACGGTAAGTCAAAAACTGTCAAACAAAACCGTGTTACGTAAAGACAGCGCAACAAGGAGAGAACAAAAAAGCTCACTTTCCTTGAAACGTTGATGCAGTGCAGAGTAGGAAGAAGTGAGGGACTGACAAGGTTAAGCCACGCTGAGTGTAGGCAGGGTGAAGTGTAGACCATCAGGTGAAAACATGACCGACCCACACCACAGCGCTTGAGAAAGTCAGGGTGACCTGGTCAGTGAGCTGTGCGCACGGTTAACGTGTGGTATGCGCATGTGCGGAGGGGCCTTACCAGGGTTAAATTGGTGGGTATGGTTTTTTTGGAAGGTGGATTTAGGGATTGCTGAGAATATAGCACTTTGGGTCAAGGTACAGTACTGTGACATGAAACAGTTTTCTAAGATTCCAGAGACACTGGAACACGTTTTTACATGTGGAAATGCAAAATGAGACTGATGGAGGTGTTCCTCTTGTCTTTTTCATCATCTTGGCTAAACTGACTTTGTGTGTGATGTTGTTTCTGTTTTTCACATGAAAAGTATTAGCAGTTGATCACCTTGCATTATTAGAATACCCACTGCCATCAAAAGAAATGAAGTATTTTTCACATTTTTAAACTCATATATTTTTTACTTTTTTTCCTTGGATGGTCATTTTAATTTACATGACTCATGTTCAAAGAATAGGACATTTCAGACGAAAATGACAAATGATACAGAAATAAAACCTACTAACCAAAAAATGATATGACATCATACGATTTAGGGAGGGGGCGGGGGGGGGGACATCAAAAGCTGGCATGGGTAAACACAAGGTACAGATAGCTCCTAGGTACAACTATCCAGAAAACTTACAAATATCTAAAATACACACATCCCAGCATTTTGCATTTGTCTTGCATGATTGCATGACAGTATTGTGCAGTCATCCAACACTGAATCTACTTGTTGTAGTCATTTGCATTTACATTGAATGCAAAACGTACCAGAGGAGGGCCACCTAGGAAAATAGTGCCTTGTCTGCGTACAATAATGCTCTCATCAGCCATGGCTGGAATGTAGGCACCCCCTGCAGTACAACTGCCAAGTACCACTGCAATCTGTTTAAACAAGAGAGGTGGATGATTAATGGAAAAATGGATAAGAATGAACTTTTATTTATGAAAATATTTCATATCTTTATGGCTGTAGAGTATTATATATAAGAGAATTATGTACGGTCTCCGCTCAGAGTAACAATGCACACCACTGTAGCTAAGTAATCTGCTGGTGACAAGCTGATAAACAGTAGCTTTATTGCCATCTAACAAATGCTATGATCAACCCACTTGCTTTCTGATCAACAGACCTGGGCAATTCCTTGGGCTGACATGTTGGCTTGGTTATAAAATATGCGACCAAAATGATCTCGATCTGGAAAAACATCTGCCTGTAGTGGCAAGTTTGCTCCACCTGAGTCAACTAAATCAACAAAAACACATGCACCGTATTACAAGGGTAATCCTGAAAATAGCCAGGGACAAAGGGCCACTTAGGTCCTATTTAGTTGCAGGGGAAACAGCCTACTGAGAGATCCAGGGAAGTAAAGCCCCAGGCAAAAACAAAAATAAACCCTTTAAGACTTTTTTTCTTTAGTTTAGAAACTTACATCCTATTGAAAAAAATTACTGTGCTGCTAAAAGTACTCAAAAAAAATATTTGCACTGTACCAGAAACTTTACAGAAAAAAAGCACACACCACACACAGTACTCCCAGGATCGCTTAACTCATTAACACTGAATTTGTTTGGAATTTCCTATGGTCCACAGCGTAGCGAAATTGAAGATTTGTTTACTTTTTTTAACAAATTTTTAAAAATTCATTGGCTAGGGAGGTAAATGGCATTTTCCAATCATAAAACCATTTTCTACAGTTTCCTCCCTTAGACCACAAAGTCGACCACTTTTTCAAATCTGTGTGGCCGGAACCACACTACCTAATTAGGTAAATGGCCGGCCACCATGGTCAAACCCAGCGTTTCTCCGCATAGTGGTTCCCAGAGTTTACTCAGGATTTCATCTATTTCTGTGTGTGGCTTTCATCCTGGATTCATCCTGGCATCTACAGATAATGTCCACCAAGTGTTATGGATTACAAGTCCTGCAAATGGCTGTGATTGTCGAATGTTTAGTGTTACCAGAAGATTTTCAAGAAGCTGTTTACATTCAGATCGTTAGGTAAATCAACAAAGTCTTCCACAGAAAATCACCAACAGACGGATCTCAGGTAGGAAAGACATTTTTTTCTTAAATCATTCTTTAAAGCTGCACTGGAATTATGTTTCTATCACTAATAGGTTTTTTTTTACAATTTTTCAAAAAGCTCCTAAATCGTCAAAAATGCACAGATCAATCAACCATCATGCACTGTAGCTCTACGATGCGATCGTAAAGGTTTACAAAAACAAAAAAACTGTCCTACTGCTTATAACGCAGTAGCTGATCCTTCCCACTGATAAAAAAATTCTTAGACTAAGTCTGAGGATTGTATGTATATCATGATATTTTATGGTAGATGCATTCACCCCATTCAGTTTCTTCATTCCCAAGACAACCTGTTTAACTGTGACAAAACACACTGTGCAAAACACAGCAAATCAACAAAGTTTTCTGCACAATTCCTTGAAAACCATCTTTCCTGTGGCATCCTTTCCTATCAGCCATTTCCTACTCCACTTATTTCTGACTCCCTCTTCTATGGGTTTAATTGTATCACTGGCATCAATGTTGCTGACAAATGCCGTTATCAACAGCAGATTCATACTAATTGAAGCCAAGCACAAATGAAGCACAAGAAGAAAATGGCTACACTCAACACCGGGTTGTATGAGTTAGTCAGCCTCTAATTACTACCCAGTCAAGCATCAAGAGTCAGTAATCAAACTCCTCTTTGTCATCTGGTGAAGCAGGTGAATAAAATATCTTCAAAAGCAAAACAAAACAAACATAAAGACCTAAAAATCCTGGAGACAACATCCTGTGAACTGAATCTGAAGCACTTTGATACTGAAGTACTAACAACTTACTTCAAAGTAAGCTAACAAGAAAGTTTACACACCAAGATAGACACAAGGCAGGTTGTTTTCAAGTGCAATCTCTTGTGCTCTGATATGTTTTTTCACAGTAATGGGGTAGTAGCTGCCTCCTTTCACTGTTGGGTCATTGGCTACTATCATACACTCACACCTGAAACCACAAACCAGTGTGCAGTCAGAGTGAATTCCCCTTGCAACATGAAAAAGATACAGTGCTGTTTCTTTTAAGTCTTAACTTTTCCACTTCTCTTCAGGTTTATAAAGGGTTCTTTGTTGGCACAGAAACTCATAGCTCAACCAGAGGCTTACATTTAACTCAATCGTGACGCAGCCTTCGTACCTCGAACCGTCCCCGTGGCCGCAGGATTTTTAGCCTTTTTTCAAAAATTCATTAAAAAATCCCCCAAAACAATAGAAAAATGATTTAAACATATTATCGAACTACAATAAATAAAGAAAACTCATTTCTTACCGTGTGTCTTGGACCTTGTTCCATAATTTGTAAAATCCTTTGATGGAAACACAACTGAAGTTGAAGAAATCAAAAAGTCCTCGCCATTCCTTGTACACAGTGTCACGACATTGTTTTTCTACACGTGCCGGCACGTTTTTCTCTTCGTAATCACTTTCTTGGGTCTTTAAGGCACAAATACTCTTGTCTTCATCCACTTTATCATAGTAAATTTGCGAAACAATGTCATTTTGCTCTTCAGCGTGTAATTTGAAGAGTAAATCTAGCATTTCTCAAGTGACAGACCACATGTAGGGACACATCTTTCAAGTTATTACCAGAAACCAGGCGCAGCAGTTTAAACACAGAAAAGGGAAGCAACTCGTGAAGAAATGAATCAGCTTTCTAATGTAGGAGTTCTTTACCTTAGACGATTAGCGATTCCCCGTAAATAAATTTTCAAAGTTGCATCGTTTATTTCCCATATTCGATAGTAAGCGTGACCTATGCTGTATCGTTTATTTCCCATACACAGCGCGAATGTGTTAATAAAGGCCAGTGCAACATTTTGAGATAAAAAATGAAAATGAAAAATAGATCTGATACTATGTCTTATTTAGCTGATAAGCATAGGTTTGATCCACCTTTACTATATAAAAATAAAGGCAATATAAGTAAAACTTATTCAGGTTTAGAATATCTGCACATGTTCTGTCAACAGACTGCACCAACTTAAGGCTAACAGAAGTGAGCAATAGGTTACAGGTTGGACAAACTGAAGTTACCAGGTGTTGGAACTGAGGACAAAATAAGAAAAAAAAAACATACCCAGACACACGACCTATTCCTGTAATTATGCCCCCAGCTGGAACCTCTTCCTTTCCATACATGCGATGACCTGCCAGCTGACTCAGCTCCAGGAATGGTGATCTGAAAGCCAAGAGACATTGTTATGGCATGACCCATGACGCAGAGTGCTAAATTCTCAAGTTAGCGATCCCTAACTGCACCTTTCAAACCAAAATTTTGTACACAAACCCTGGTAAGGCCCCCTTCCACGCATGTGCACACCAGTGCAGCACCCCATGCGATCTACTCACTGGCCAATTCAAGCTGACTCTTTCAAGCCTGAAAAAAAGACCAGCGGGGAGGAGGGTAGGCCTATGATGGGTCATGGTAAGTATTGCTAAAGAAACTCCAATTTAGGTAAGAAAATTGTATTTTCTTGTCACAATACTGTACCATAACCCAGAGTGCCCCACGCGCAAGTTGGTGGGCAGAGTCCGAGGGACATCTGTCATGGCATGCAGGGAGGATTCCCATGAAGCCAGCACCAAAGCTGTTAGCATATGCACAGCACTGCAAACAGATGCCATCAACACACTCACCAGCGTGTGAAAACAGATTCGCAAGCCAGAGAAGTCTGCGTCTGGGCAGAAAAACTGTGCAGCCCTCGTAGTAAATGGACTGTTGGCATTAGCCAACACAGCAGAAGCCATGATACTAGACATGTCCATCACATCCCAAAGAGCTGTCTCTAATGGTCGACCTGTGACCCCCGGAAAAACTCAGGGAGGAAGGGAAGCCTGGCACCTGCTGGAAGTAAGACCAGACCTTCCTGTGAGACCGGAAGAGACTTGGGTGGAAGGGACTCAAGGGCCAGCCATGAAGTGCTGACGCATGGCGTAGGTGGGCACCAGAAGGTATCCATGGGCCCACCTGGGGGGGAGGAAGACCATGCTTCCGGTGGCAGGGGGGGGGGGATGTGTGAGCAAGTCCGCCCCCATTGGCACGAGACCATAGGGATGCCCAATAGAACCAGAAGTACCCATGGTTGTCCCTCCCCAGGGGTTCCGCTAGAGTAGCCACTGCGACCAGCGCTGTACCGAAGTGCGTGCTGGACTGGTCAGCACCGGAAGTGTGTGAACTTCCGCCTCTTGTCTCTAGAGACAGAGGAGCGAAGTGGATTGCATTCCCAACCTGGTGCCTTTCCATGCCCAAGGAAGGGGTGGTCAGACCAACACCAGAAACATGGGGACTTCCAGCGAGTGGCCAGAAGAGAAGGCTCGAACCAGAATACCCCCTGCCCAAGAGGGCGGAAGTGGACTGGGAGAAGAGCACGATCTCTCCCTCCATCACATCCGACTGCCAACCATCGGAGATCGTCTTACTAACATGTCCTCAGCCCCTCCCACTCTGAGAGCACCGGGTAGGGCTTCACAGGAAAGCACTTGCAAACCCTCGCGGAGGCAGATTAAGTGCCAGGGCCAAAGCAACAGTGCACTTCCAGGGTTGGGAATTGCGTCGCAGCTACAGAACGCAGCCACTGGTGCAGGACTGAGGGGCTCCCTGTGCAGCACCATGGGAGGGACTAAGGGAAACCCCTCCCCACAAGTCCTGTGAACGTCATAGCCCGAAGGCGTAGCACCACCACAGGTCACATTGCTGAAGTTGAAGTCCGTCCAGGAGGCCAGGATATCACTGGAACTGGCCAAGTGACATCAGCGGAATCCACCATGGACACCAGCAGTGTGGTGATGCACGGAACCAAGCAGAGGTGGTAGACAGGAAGCCAGCGAGGCAGGGCCCACAGGAACAGTGGAAGGACGGGGAGACCATGTCACCCAGCATGTCCACAGCCAGGGTCGCCGAACCATCAGAAGACATAACCCCTGGATGCAAAGTGTGACCGAGGAATGTGTGCAAAACAGTGGTCTGCTAAAACTGAATAAAATCAAGAGTTTTAGGTCTTATAAGAAAACACTGGTTACAAATGGTCACAGGGGAAAAAAATGTATCCAATCCCGCAGGTAAAAGTGCACACCACTAATCTTAGGTAAAAACAGTGTCATTACGTTAACAACCAGTAAGACCACAACAAAAACCAATTAATGGTAATAATGCAAAGCTAAAGTGAACAGTCACATAAGCAAACCATCAGGAAAGCAGGTGGACAGGCGCGCTTCCTTTAACAAACACATATATACGTAGACACTGACGTCACGCACGGAGGCAACAGGTGAGAAAGGACAACACATGCAACTCACTGCATAACACCTTATAGCTTAAAATAATAAGCAAACAGGTGACAAAACAAACAAAAAGGGAGAAAGCTCACATTCCTCGTCAACTGTGAAAGCAGTGGAAGAGGCGTGCAACGGTAAGGCAGACTAAGGTCAAAGACCACGCCATGGGAGCAGGCAGAGGGATGTCCGACATCAGCTAAGGCACTTGAGAAAGTCAGCTTGACTTGGCCAGTGAGTAGATCGCATGGGGTGACGCACTGGAGTGCGCATGCACGGAGGGGGTCTTACCAGGATTTGTGTACAAAATTTTGGTTTGAAAGATGGGGTTAGGCATTGCTAACTTTAGAATTTAGCACTCTGGGTTATGGTACAGTATTGTGACAAGAAAAGCACTTTATCCCAGTAAAATCCTAGCAAACAATGTGGTGGGACACAGTCTAGCAAATGATAACAACTTTGTCATACAAAAACTCAAGACCAACGAGACAACAATGCAAAAGATGTAATGTTTTCAATATAAAAAAAAACTCAAGCCTGAGAAATCCAAGTGTGAGAAAAATAAACAGCTTCTAGTTAGAGATCTTTTGAAAAAAGCTACAGGAACTAGAAAAGTGGCTGTACAAAACATTCAATTAACAAAATCCAAAAAATTCAAAACACCACTTCTTGACTGGTACTGAAGGCTAAGAAACATGATCACCTCACTCCAGTCATGTACTCCTGGTTCAACCATGCACCAAGCATAAACCATGTCCTCTGTCATAATTTCCTATCTGGCTCCTGTCCATCATATTTCTCTGAACTTTTATGTGTATACTATGCCTCAATAGCTTTACTCTACCTCTGACATTAGATCACTCTGCATTCCGAGGATTAGAACAAACTGATTAGGTGAGAGAGCCTTTGCTTTCTGTGCTCCCAAACAATGGAATGGTCTGCCATCTTATATCCATAAAATCATCAACATTAAAATTTTTTTTAAACTTTAGACTCATCTTTTTAAGATTCATTATGCCAACTTTTTGTGAGCTCATTTAATCTTTTTACTCTAATGGTTTAACTTTCATCACTCCTATTGTTTTTACTAATTTCTCATCACATTTTAGTTAATGCATCTTTTCCATTGTCGTAGTTTCTCACCGAGATGATTTGATATAGTCACCTTCATTTTAATACCGTTTCCTATGTTGTGTCCTCATGGACTGTTAGCCAAAACCTCCAAAGCAGCTATCCTTATGGCGGTCTAAGAGATCTTGAGGATAAGAAATCATCAAATAGGACTTCAGACTTTCAGAAAAGAGCAGAGCATCTGTGGGTGACCCAGAATGGGATGCAGCTCAAGCTCTCACTTCTTGTGCTTGTGAAGAGGCCAGATGAAAGGATGCATCATGCCCACCTCCCCATTAAGAACAAAATGAGCATGAGATGCTGAAGTTGGAAAGACTTGAGTTTCCCGCCAGCCAAAACCGAGAAAAAAATGCCTTCGTACTGCAGAACCGTGGAGATGGTCAAGGTCTGTGAGAGCAGAGAAATCCAGGGTAGCTGGGTGTTTGTTGCTTGATGTTCCGGTGCAAACTAGGTACATATCAGCATGGTGTTGCTTAGACAAGTTGATGTGTTGCCACACGTGGGACTGCTGTTGCAACACAGACTTCAGCCCCACCCAGTCACATTATGCTGATGCCAGGCCAACCAGTCCTAGTACTGTTCCCTATAGTGCCAGGCATCTACCAGGGCAGCTATTAGACTGAAAATTTTTAAGTCTTAGGTATGACTCGACAGGGGCGCCAAGCACCGACCTGCCTTAGCCACTAGACCACTGAGGCAGTCAGGGAAATGCAGGGCCCACGGCATCAGCAAGACACATTCCCAAAAGGCGAGGAACATGTCTGATACTGAATAAACAGAGGTACAGCAAGGTGATCAACTGCTGTGACCATACTGAAGGACAGGAAGCGGGAGGCACCTACCTAGTGACCAGGTTGAATTTGAGGACACTTTCTGACAATAGCCCACAGCTTGATTTTACCTCCAAAAAATGGAAGATTTAATAATTTTTATGTAATAGTCAATCACCTAAAGCAAACTGAAACCCAACATGTATGAGAAAGAAGAAAAACCGAAACCAACTGAGGGTCCAGCAAAGTGTTTATTCTGTCTCTTGGCAACATCTTTTTCCTTGATGTGTGTCGCTCACAGGCTTTCTCTCCTCCACCTGTACAACAAAAAAATTATGATTAATGGTAATAGAAAACCAGATAATTATGCTCATCTTTTATTGATTTATTACACTGCCGGATACAATAAAACCTTCAAGCACAGAAAAGTTTCAGAAAAGAAAATGAGAGAGGGAGAGTTCCCTGTTCCAGGATCAACAGGCACCAACTGATAAAAAGAGGAAGAGATGGTACATTTGAAATGAAGTATAACATTTTAAGTATTTCAAGGATATTTTAGAAGAATAACATCACCGACTCATGCTATACTTAAAATGTCCCATTTGGAATTATGTCAGGAAACAATAAAAGGGGCTGGTTGAGGAAAATACAAATTGTAAGTGGAGAGGACAGCAAGTGAAAGTTTACATTGATCTTTTTGAGATTTGTGCAGGTGTCTCATTGATGGTATATGTGGAATACCTATTTTCACCTATCACCACTAATAGCTAGCACTTTATTAAAAGAAATGAAACTCAGTCTGCACTGTGTGTATATCTACTCGAGTAAAGATCAAGCTATGTGAGGATGACTTCTTACTATTAAATTAACAGGCTGAAATGGCTTATTCTGTCTGTAGACTAGTTAAAATGTTTCAACTATTTTATGTTGTAAATATCAATTTATGCCATCAATTGATTTTTTTAATAAAGAACTTCAATTTGTTTTGCTTATAGTTTTAAGAAGCAAAAAATCAGAAATAAAAATTGTGGAATCATTTAGGCAATTCTTGTAAAATGTTTATGTTCAGTGACGTGTGAATGAAGTTGATCTTTTTTTGTGATTACTGGAATTCTTTTCAAAACCACCTAGAATTATATAAAACTGGTGGCCACTTTGTAAGATTCAATTGGGATTGTGTACTTTTTTAAGATATAGTTTAACTGGCTTGAATATTGACACGGGAGACTAGGGGAAGGACTGCCACACAGAGACCTGGGGTTATATGTCACTTTGACAATACATATACAGAGGTGACAGAAATAAACAGAATTAAGGGATCTTCTGGTTAGAATAACAGATAATCTGTACCAAGTTAGGACAAAAACACAGTCCACATTTTAGGGCATCGCCCTCTTGTCAGGACAAGAAAGACAAAAAAGGAAACACAACACAAAGAAAGAATTACATACAGACACTTATCTGGTGTGATAGCACCCCATGGCCACTCAAGACACCCCCTCCACACACACACACAAACACACCCCACATGGCCCCATGTATTTTAATAAAGTGCTAGCTATTAGTGCTGACAAGTAAAAATAGGTCTGTCCCATATATGATCAATAAAACACCTGCACAAACCTCACAAAGACCTGAAGTGGTTTGCATGAGCATTCGTAGCTGCTTTTCTAGTCATAAGGGTGATCATAAGTCTCATTTGCCCAGTGTATTTTATGTGTACCTTTACGAATGAACAAGAGAGAAGAACGCTCATGCAAGCCAGCCCTGGTGCGAAAGCTTCTCATGGCCTGGACCGCAAGGACTGACAGGCTGCTCCCTACGCCCCACTTTCCTTTCTCCTTGACTTTACCTTCTTCTCCCCCTCCTTTTATTTTAAATATAATTTTTTCATATATATCTAATCTACATCTATATTTACTTTCTTATTTTAAAAAGTATATTTTTTATTTTGTTTTCCATCCCCCTCTATAACTTTCTTTACCTGTAAACCTCCCCCACCCCCCATTGACACTATCCTATGACCAACATCTTGGCCGCCATTTTGTGGCTTGTTCTCAGTGCTGTTTCCTTTCTACTCATACCAGATAAGTGTCTATATGTAAATCTCCTTTTGTGCTTTGTTGTATTTCCATTTTTGTCTTTCTTGTGCTGGTGAAGGGACAATGCCCCTAAACGTCAACTCTGTTTTTGTACTAACTTGGTATGGACAATCTGTTATTCTTACTGTTTTCACTCCAAGTAGAAGTCATTTGTTATGATGTTAGGTCTTTTGGCTGTTTTAAGAGAAAAAAGCTAAACCTGTTGAACTATGGCATACAGCACTATGTGCACTGTATTTAAACCCCTATGTCAGCATATTCCAGGTGCATATATAAACCTTTTAAAAATCACAAGGGTGATAAAGCTACTGTACTCTCTCGTGATGGCAGCCAAACAATTTTCCTGCAAAAGTCTGTTCCAGGAGACCATGAATAAAGCAAGATTTTACATGTGTTTTCCTTTCATACACTGTACCTTAGTTGTTGTAAGAAAGATTGTGGACAAACAATGTTAATGTACACTTTCACGACTAATGCCAGCATTTTAGGGTTAGTTTTACATTAAACTGTTAATTTCGTCATTGCAGATAACTTTAACAGTTGTAGCATTAATTATGCATCGTTTGTGACACTTTGTGTTATTGGTCAGGAAGATCAGTGACTTGAGGAATGAGACTACATGTATGCTTGACAAGTAATGTGCGTGTAAGGAAAATTGACCTGGACGATGATTTGAGAGATGGTGATGCGAACCGTAAGTGGAGACTAAATTCTTGTCAGCACAACGAGAGTATGAAACGACAAGGTGGGTTTTTTTGATCACTGTAATGTGATCGATTACATGTTAGCAGAATTGAAATATAGCACCAATCTTTGTATAGGGATTCGGTTTGATCTTATGTTCCTGTTAAGTTGCAACCGAGTGCAGTGACAGAAATCTGAAGTGTACCACTCATGGATGTGGGTCTTCACCTACGGAGGGCGACTATGCTGTAACAGTGGTTGTATTACTGACTTCATTGACAGCCGACACTTCCCTAGGATCAGGTGACCAGTGAGAGCATGTATGAGAGTGTGACTGCTCTCTGATAAAGTGATGTGCCATTCAACTTTAACATAGTGTTGTTTGATTGAGATGATGGTGATGAACTCAGAACTATGTTATTTCAAGTGTTGAAGAGACTCATATTCTGTTTGTACTGATGACAGTCATTAACTCAGAATTGTGTTGTTTAAATTGTTTGAAGAGACACATAATCTATTTGTGGTGATAATGTTGAGGAACTCATAAGAAACAACAGATCTGACAAAATACTGACTGTAAATAGTGATTAACTCATTGGTAAAGGAGAACAGTCAGTGACACTTAGAATATCTAATGCAGAGCTGATAATGGAAGCAGACTGTGGTGATGATGATGATGATGATGATGATGATGATGAATTGTGCGATACTTTTGGCTGATGAGAATTAAGGACAGTGATAAGGATATGCATTGATTTATTCTTCATGGTAGCTGCATTGCAAGCATTATGCCAGAGATGTGAAAGGATCGAGGGTATTGTGTAATAGTGATTGGATTGACAAGTTCTCAAGCATGATGTAGGAGTGAGACCGAGTTTGCTTAGAAATGTTTTAATAAAAGGGATTCAGGGTCCTTTTTTTTAAAAAAAAAAAAAGGGGGGGGGGAGAACCACCTCTCTCATGTCTCGTGTTCATTGTGTTGTGGGAGTTGAGTGAAAGCATGTGAGTGTAGGGCAAGTGAGGGTGTGACACTGCTGTTTAATTTAGAATGTTTGAGGATAGAAATTGCAATTTCCATGTTCTGCAGTGAACTAGACCTGTCAGATCAGCATCAAAGATGAAAGCTGACTTAACCTACAAGGCAAGTGTGCTAGTTGATGCCATTAGTCTAAAGGTGTTAAGCCTTGATGCAGATGACATGGGGTACATACCTGGCTGTAAGTGTGGATGCTGTGATGTCTGATATTGGGGCAGGCCAGTCACAAATAAGTGGGCAGCATTAAGTTAGCCAGATTGGTCAGTCTTCTAGAGGACTTAAGCATGAAATGTATCCCTATTATAAGCATTTGAATGTGAACAAAAGGATAGATGCTAGGGCAGAAACTCATGTCATGATAGAGTAAGGATGATGACAAAGTAAACTGCTGCCAGCATTATGACAGGTCCCAGTAAAAGTCAGAGTTGCTTGTGACATCCCAAACCATGCTGTTTAGAAGCAGGAGGGCATTAGGAACAGTGATTAGGAGTGTGTAAATCGTGATGTCTTCTGCTATTTTAGCATTTTAGCTCAGCATGTTTGCATATTACACATCTTATGTTGAATAGTTTCTGCCTGGATTATCACTGTGCTAACAATGAAAACTAGGTGTACTTGAAACCCAAGTCTCAGAAGAGACATGTGACTTAAGATCTTTGGGGAAGCCTTTTCAAAGCTTGGGGGTGACCTGCTTAAGGACTGCATACAAGTCTACACTGACAAGTTATGGCCTGCTGTGGAAAGTAATTGTACTAAATGAGAATTGAGAAATCAGTGAGTGAGTGTGGTTTAACACTGCATCAGCAATGGCAGTAAAAGGTTTGGAATTACATCGTTAAAAGGAAACAGAAAAAGATGGGTGCCAATAAGATGTAAAAGGCAACAAGGTAAACAGGAAATGAGTCAATAAAATCTTAGCAAAACAATTAAATATGGGAATAAAGATGGACACTCTTGGGAAAGGCAAGAACAGCCAAAGAAGAGACAAAACGAAAGAGGTCCGGAAAAGAGGGAGCATAAAAATGTTGATGAAAGGAGCTAAAAGGAGAACAAAACAAAAGGTGGCAAACAGTTAGAGCCATATGACAATGAGTACAGATGAGGGGCAGTTCAAGGAGGAAAGATTGTGTCAGGTAGGTATGACCTAAACAAAGGTGCATCAGGACATCATCATCACATGTAGGAAGAGATGAGGGGATGAAAGTCAACAGAAGGCATGCAAGAGAATGTGACAGGGCTCTGAAGAGCACTGCTTGGCAGCCCAACCACTGTGCTGAGGCTGCATCTGACCTGGGACCAGCAGAACTCTTGTGCTTTTCGTGAGAAGCTAACAAGGAGTCAAGCTGGCACTCCCGACTGGCGCAAGCTAACTCCTTCACTGCCTGCTGGACATGTGCACCAAACAAGGCAAAGGAACTAAGAGGCCCCACCTGCAAGATGGTGGCCAAGTGTCGTGGGACACTCAGGGCAGCCTGCAGAAAGGCATCCTGTTTGGCAACCACAAGCAAAACAAACACACGTGCAGCACTCCTGGCAGAGGCCTGCAAGGGCATGGAAGCAGACACGTGAAGATACGAAGTCTGCATCCCAGCAGAAACCCATGCAGCCTTCTGTGTACTTACTAACCCTTGTTTGCTCAACTGACTGATGTCAGGTCATGTCAGCTGAAGATCAGTGGAAGTTCCAAGGAAGTTGAGAAATAGTTTTATAACAGTTTCAAATGTTTCTTGTAGATAGTTTTGTAGTCTTACAATTTGCCATCTTATTCTTACGTGCCATCACATCTAGCGATTCACCAGAGATTTATCCAGCCACATCTAAACAATTCCCGACCAATCTCAGTCACCCAGTCATTGTGCCACTCGGCAAGTCGCTGGCAAAATCTTTGCTGTCTGCTCTATTGCCAGCCATTCGTAAGCAATCTGAATCACTCACTCCTAACAATCAGCCAAACAAAATGAGAATATAAACATGACCCAACTTTGACAGGTACCAACTTTGCCAGTAATCACTGACCTTAATCAGCCAGCAATCACTGACCCTAATCAGCCAGCAACCACTGACCCTAATCAGCCAGCAATTGCTGCTGTGTGGCAGCTAGCCACAGAGACTGACCTAGCGATCCAAGTCAGCCAACCGAGATAAGCCGACTAAGATGGGCGCACACAGTCAATCCCAGTCGCTATAAAGAAGAAAAAGAAGAGACAGTCACAAACTCACGACAACAATAACTAGTCCAGTAAATAGTTTAAATAATATTCACTAGTTGTATAGTATATGTTTTTATTATTCACTGAAAGTACGACAAAGCAAAACCAAAACCTTGAAGTATTCTGGACACTGTTGATTTTAACTGCTGTACTAGCGACTGCATTCGCTGGTAATTTTCCTGAAATATGAAAAAAATACCCCATTATAAATTATAATTAGTCTGAGAACAGACTGAAACTTAATGATAATAAAACAGAGCCCCAGTACCCGGTTTTACACTTACTTCCAACATGTCTTTAGGCCATAAAGTGTCTAAAGCTTGTACTTGTAGGGCTGCTTATCTGGAACTGAATAGGATTAATCTGATGTGCAAGCATTTATCAGCAGAAACTGCTAGGATTCTTGTTTGTGCCTTCATCTTGTCCAAGTATGATTACTGCAAAGCCCTTGCAGAACTGGCTGCTCTACCTCATTTAAAAGCTGCAGATGGTTCAAAACTCCATGGCGGGACTTGTTCTCAAAGCTCACAAACATGAAGACACAACTCTCCTAAAGACTTTTCACGCACTTCCCATCCTGGCATGCATATGACTATGAAAGAACCCTGTGCTACATCTTTTTTTTTCTAGCTCTTCTCTAGCTTCTTTCTTGGATCTGCTTTTAGTCTCTCTCCATCCAGACTACTTCGCTCAGCCTCAGACAATTGCCTATTAGGTGTATTCTGTGTACGCACAAAAAATGTATGGTGAACACACTTTCTCCTGCGCTCCCACTCAATGGAACTTACTGCCCTATCACTTGAGACATGCAAAAACTGTCCAGTTTTTCAAATGAGCTCTCAAATCACTCTGGCTCATACTGTATCTTAACTGTCTTATACTGTCTGTTCACGCGTGGTAATCCCACACTGTACACTGATATTTCTTGAGAATGAGAGAGTGGATGTGGATGTGCAACGGATATAGCTAATCTTAAAATGGAAGCTCCATCTAGTATTTCCATTGTACATTTTGTCTTCAGATATGGGGCAGACAATGTTGGGTTTCAGTTTCAGTATAAAATAAGTACCATTATTGAGCGGATGAGTCAAGTTAGTGCTGTGGTCGGATCAGCCTGGTGCGGTGGCCAAATGTACCTGGTCGAGTACCATCGGTTAGTTGACCAGTATTAACTAAGTGCCACTGTGCCAGTAACCTAAATTAATACCTTTCGGCTATTTAAGATAGTAATTGAGATTTAGTCATACTTAAAAAAAGAAACATTACAGATGCTCCAGGACATTAATGGATAGCTCAAAATAATGCATGCAACAAACCTACCCCTTTTCCCACCCCACTCAAAACAATCAGTGACTTTCCACTGACTCTGTTCGTGAACATTGATATTTCATTCCTGTTTCCCGTCGAGATTTGTGTGAGGGATCACTGCGTTAGGCCTTACACTGATTGTTGGTGCAAACCTTAAATTCTGCTGATCCAGTATCTGCCTTGGTTCCTAAAGGAACAACTTCCTCAGTGCTGATGTTCCTTGCTGTAAATCCTCTTACTGTAGTATACCTTCCGAATCCTAGCACCCGGGATAACAGTGTTGCCTGCAGGCTCGCCATCTTGTCTAAGATCCGCTATTACTGTATTAGTATATTGTCACCATGCTTCTACATCAGCTTATTCAAAATAATACATGTAGTATAGAGTTCACTACAAAGTAAATTAAATAATCATTGGACAAAATATTTCTCATTGTTATATATTTCATATGTCTAGGAATAACCGCGCACCCGAACACGTTTTCCGAGTTCGAAAGTGACGCTCAGCGCATGCGAACGCAACAGTACACGAGACGTTGGTAATAGGACTTTGGGTTCGGAAGAACAGAGTTTGTGTAGATTTTAAACACTGGGACGTCACATATATTTAATCTGACAATGTCTTTTATCAATACTGCACCAGATAGCCATTTTCCTATTCAAAATCTACCGTACGGCGTTTTCTCTACAACAGAAAATGTGAGTAGTCTGGTAATTTTACAATGCACGTGTGTAGCATATGTTAACATCTCCAACCAATCAAATCACCCATTTTGAACACACCCTCGTAGTCCAAAATCAACGTTAGGAGGTGTGTGGGACATTAATTTGTTCTGTGAAGATCGTGGATATTTGTATTTGTAAAACTCCTGTCCAGCGGCATTGTTGCAACATCGTCTTTCTCTCAGTTAAGTAACTCGTTTTATTTGTTATCCGTTCATGTCGTCTGAAGAAGTTGTAATGCCCTGAAAGTGAAACGTTGACGCTGTGCTTGTCTATTTTCGTTTTGTTAGGTCTAAGTTCTCTTTGTTGTCATTTTATTTACCCCAAGCAGCAGTCACGTGTTTCTTCTCATCACTTCACATTTTCTGAAGATCCCTGGATGAAGTGACAAGTTTGAAGCTAACACTTTTTTTCTCAATGTCCCTCATCAGTGGAGTCCCATTTCAAAGTTGTTAGACTAGGCGTGGTTAAGGGTGGATTTCTCTGCGGACTGATCATAAACTAAATGGTTAAATTCTTATGTTGCAGCCACTGCACCGGATTGGTGTCGCGATTGGTGACCAGATTCTTGACCTCAGCGTTGTGAAGACTCTGTTCACAGGACCAATCCTTAGCTGTCATCGGGAGGTGTTTGACGAAGTGGGTGATTGTGTTGTGGTCATGTAGTAACTAGTATGAAGTAGAAGAGACTGGTGTTTCATGATACAAAAGATAATTAGCACTAATTCTGTAATAAGATTAAGAATAATGGTTGTGATGGATAGTGCCAGAAAAGTCAAACCATTGCACAGTTGACCATCACATGTTAATTGTTCTGCAATTTTTTCAGTCAGGATTTAAAAAATGTAAAAATATAACAATAAATTACTGGTGACAGAACAATTGAGCAAGACATTTAGACTATTTAGAGATATATTGAATTTGAAATCAGATCCAAAATACACAATACTTGTTAAGTTGTTTAATGATGGCTTTCTAAACATGTTGGGTGAAATGTATAACCAGAAGATCCAGTGCAGGTAGCACTTGGCAGCATTTTCAGAAAGTGCAGCCCAAAGGACACATATAAACCGGTCTGAAGTTAATCAAAAACTGTGAAGATTTGTTTTTCTTGCTAATTCAGTCATCCAGTTATAATATTTAGAGGAGCTTTTCACCATGGGCTTTTGTCTTCTTGGAACGAAAGAGGGAAAGCAAGCAGAGACAACGAGACAAACAAGAGAGACATCTATAGTATGTAGGGATTTATTGGTTGGGATAGCGAGAATACTTCCTATCGCAGTCCCCGGTGGGCCTTTCAACGAAGTGTCCCACAGCATAGAACCCGCCTTATATTTCTTTACACAAGGAAAGGGGGACAATAAATAATAACACATAACCACCACCACCACCCCTTTCTGTCACAAGTGTTCCTTTTATATATTGATTGAAAATGTGTGGCTGATGAAGCAAAACGTTTGTCTAACCCCATCTCATCATTGAACCCTCTGAGCGCTGTCTTTAGATCACTGTCTGTAACCCATTTTGATCATCTGCTGTTGTTAGTCCATCCTGCTGAAGTAAAATTATGGGCATTGGCGCGTTTTCAGTGCAGCGTTGGAACAAAGTCTACAGATTTGGGATCATTCCCTGCAATTTCTGACATAATTTCAAAAAGCTCATGCTCTTACTCTGCCAAACAGACCACCTGTCAGCAGCAAAAGAATGCCAGGACTGAATGCTAAAGATCGCGAAAGAGCCATCAGACAACTGCAGGCTGAAAACCACCCAGGCGTCATCGCACATGCACTGGGTGTGGCAGTTTTCACAATCTGTTGTTTGTGGGCTTGCTTTCAACCCCATGGCAGCACTTGGGATGGAGTCAGAAGCGGACAACCTCGTGTCACCACTGAATGACAGGACAGGCAGATCTACTGCGACCACCTGCGGCAACCGTTCCTTCCTGCAGCAGAGATGACCCAACTCCAAGCTACTGTTAAGAGCCATGGAGCTGCCATTGGCAGCAGAGAATGGAGTGGACCAAGCAGCACCTGAACTGGACATGGTGGCGATGGTTAGACATCGTCTTCTTTGATGAAAGCTGCTTTGCATCAGCCATGCCAACAGCCACATCAGAGTATGGAGTAGCCGGAACTAGTGGTACGTCAACAACATCCTATAGCACGACTATTGGGGAGGCCCCAGCCTCATGATTTGCGAGTTGGCCTCAGCTGACTTGTAGGCCCTGTCATCTTCCAGAGCATTGGCCCTGGATGAGGAAACGGCGTGACAGCACAAGGCTACATGGACCAGGTGCTGAGGCCCCACATTGTGCCATACTTCCAGCAGCATGGCAACCTCACCTTTCAGCATGACAATGCCCGCCCGCACATGGCAAAGTTCACCATGGCCTTTCTGCGGTAGAACAGCGTTCAGATGATGGCTTGGCTCTCCATGAACCCAGACCTCAACTGAATCGAGCACCTATGGAACCATCTGCAGAGAGAGCTGAATGCTGTGTGGCCGAGGCTGACAGTAGCTCACCAGCTGGAACAGGCTCTCAGGCACATCTGCTCAAACATGAGATCTGGTGCACTCCATGGCTGCCAGGTGTCAGGCCATTGTTGATGCCAATGGCAGACACACCTGCAACTAACTTTGGATGTTTGGGACATTCTGAAGGCTTTCTCAGCATGGCAGATGAACACACATTGTGCAAAGATTCACTGTACCGATTTTCTCGAAAATTGATCGAGTCAAACCCATTTGAATGAAAGGACAAAATTTAAATGAAATCACCAACTTCCTCAGATTGCGTTTCTTTTGGTTTTCAGTATTCATCAAATAAAAATATTTACTATTATATCTCAGTGATGAACATGGCAACTACCTAGTTCAACTAATAGGATGGTGTAATCACATTTCCTGAAGGGTTTGCTCACTTTTTTTCAGCCCACACTCAATGGCTTTATGGCTTTGGGAAGACCAGCATGGCAGGAGGCGCGTGAAACTCTGCAACATATTTTATCTGCTTCTGAGCCCTTGCTGAGAGATGATATTAAGTTGAGAGAAAGGTGAATTTTTGATACCTCTTGACATACAGCAGTAATGCCTTAGGGCTATGAACATGGTTTAAATTTCCAGTGTATGCTGCTTTAATGTTTATGCATTTAGCATGCTACTTTTTTTCACCAGGGTGTTACAAATGTACCATAATTCTGTTACCCGAATGGTGATTTGATTATGTATGTGATTGCAGATATTATTGATATATTATTATAAAGTTTGTATTACAACTTCTATGCATGTAGAATCTAACTACATGCCATTAGAATATGTCATGCAGTGACATTGTCTATACAATTCACAAGATGTCATGTATTTAAGAATTTTTATCCAATGCATTCTTTTGCTTGGAAAAGTATCTTTTAGAATTCTTCTACACAAGATTAACCTGAGATGCTACCACAACTTTTGTTTTTGGCTTTTGAGGTTTGGGTTTAGATGGTGAATGATTGGAGTTTCAAAGCAGTAATGCAGTTTTGTGAAGGAATGTCTCACAAGAGACATTTTTAATTGTTATGGATAACTGCAGTAAAATCATACATGATTACAATGATACGTGGTCTGATCAAAACGTATCGGGACTGGTGCTAAAGTAACCGGGTTAAAGTATGCAAAGTTATAATGTTCTAGCACTGTTTATAGCAGTGCTTGGAAGGGAAGTATGTAGAGTGTAGTCATTGCATTGACCATGACAGAGAGCATTGAGCAAAGAATCTGCATCAAAGTTTGCCAGAAGCTTGGTGATGCTTGTGCAGAGACCTATGCAAAGTTGCAGAAAGTGTATGGAGAGGAGTGTGTGAGCCGGACACGAGTGTACGAGTGGTTCAAACGTTTCCAAGATGGTCAACAAAATGTTGACAGTGACACATGTTGTGGAAGACCTGCAACCAGCAGAACTGATGAAATCATTGTAGATGTGCATGTGGAAAAACCGTCAAATCACCATGTGTGAGTTGTCGAAGGATGTGAACAGTAGTTACACTTCAGTCAATTCTTACTGAAAATTTGGGTATGACACGTGTGTCTGCCAAGTTTGCTGCATTTGTTGGATGCTGTTTGTTGGAAAAGGCCAGAATTGCATGTGTCTGATGAGTGGCAACTCCACCATGTCAAACGCACCTGCCCATTCAGTGCAGCTTGTGCAGCAGTTTTTGGCTAAGCACATTTCCCAGGTCCGACAGCCACCATATTCCCCAGATCTCACCCCTTGCAACTTTTTCATCGTTCCAAAAAACAAACCCCACCTGAAAGGAACAAGATTTCAAGACTTTGAGGAAACCCAAGAGAACACAATGAGGCTGCTACATGCTATCCCAGAAAAGGAGTTCCAGGAATGCTTCCATCAATGGAAACAACAATGGATAAAGTGTGTGGCTTCAGAAGGGGACTACTGAATGTCAGTAGTTTTGGGTGATCTAGGTGTCTTCATGATGACTACGTTCATCACAATATTTTACATTTGTCTGAAAACGTTAAGTGCTAGAACTAGTGGGTGTAAATGACAATGCATCAAAGCCTGTTTCAATTACTTTACATTATAGTGGATTATCAGTTGATTTGTGGCACTAATTGATTCTTACGATGGATTTTGGCTGGACTTTTTGCTCACAATGCTTTGTTAAGGAAATTCAAAAATTAAATTTATGGAATCACTCAAATTAAGACAGTCTTACTCTTCTGAAAATTTTTATTTTAAATGATGTGAAAGAAGTTTGTGTCTCTAGTAGTTTTGTCATTTTTTGCAAAATCAGCTAAAATAATACAAATGAGAGTACAGACATTTTGCCATTTTCTTGAGACTTGAATGTGTCGAGGCTTGGCTTCAGTGAAATACTTTGAGCAGGTTCTTCATTTAATTACTTGGTTTCTTATGACTTTTTGGCTATGAATGTCAGTTACAAATTTTGTTGAGGAAGAAGATGTTTTATTCTGCAAGTTTGAGTGCCACGACTGTAGGTCACATGAACAAGTCATGCAAACCCTCATACACTAGGATTCAGAAGTCAGTATGTTTTCATACTAGCCAATTTTTGCCTCTTTCTAAATGCCAATCAACTTTTAAATGCATTAGTACCCCGCATCAGGACAAACACATATGAACAGCGCATGTTCACCTTCTCGGCATCCACCCAATGGAACTCACTTCCCCACAACATTCGCCACTCCCCATCACTACAGACTTTCAAACGTAACTTAAAAACTTTTCTTTTCCGCAAGTACCTTGACTGACGTCATGACTGCCTGTCGGCATTAACTTACAACTTTCTCTATTATGATACTTTTCCACCCATCTGTGACTGAAGGATGATCTGTATGCCAACCTGTGTTTCGTTCATCTCTCCCTCTGTGTGTGTGTGTGTTTCGTTGTTTTCACTGAGTATGTGCCTCGTCCACGCGAAGTGTGCATGAAATGTGTTCTCGCGCGTTACAAATCTACATTTTATTTATTTTATTTTATTAGGCATCTTAAACATTATAAGTGCTACAAAAATCTCTCGTGGTATAGACATTAGCTTTTGGCCGAGAGTTTTTGTTTTTTTCATCTTGGGTGGCAATAGGTTATGGAGATCTACCTAGAATAAAGATGTTAAAAAGAAATTAGAGATGAAAATGACCAGATGCTAATCAACAAAAGTTTTTCCATTAAATCTTTTTCTCTTTACTTCTCTTTTCAGAGCCATTGTTCCACAATCTGAAGCCATCATGCACCTGCCTGCTAAGATTGGTGAGTTTGCAGTTTACAAGTATGCAGTAAAGATGCATGAATATTCCATTTCAGATGCATCCAAACCTGTTATTTAGGGACACCTTTCATTCCATCCAAAATTCTTCCTACATAACAGACATCCCTTTGGCAGAGGTTCCTCCTGTTGTGTACATCAAAAGCACCTGTCCTCAATCTAAGGAATGGTTGCAATGCACAGTTCAACTTCAAAGAGCGCTTACAATAAGACTTCATTAAAAGTTTGGCTACATGTGTCCAACTCACTTTTGTTCTCACTAAGCTCTAGTTCTTTGATGATTTCAATAAAACTGGACAAAAACTAAGCTGCTTGGGGCAAAGTTCCTCATTAATACAAAGAGACTAATTGTGTCAGAATCTGTATGAAGAGACAAATTGTACCAGTATCTGTTTCCAGAAAGCTGTTTTTGTGGGACGGGTAAACTCTTTCTCTCCACCATTCCCCACACTACCCTTCCTATTGTAAGTGAGTTTTCCTAATGGAAGGGTTGTGTGATGATGCCAGGTATGGAACCTTGACCTCACTGCCTTGCATCAGTCATGTTCCTTGCATCTAGAAAGTGAGCCTCAACTGTCTTTTACCCCACCCACCCATTGTCAGTGTGGTGCAACTTTGTCAGGGAAACTCTGTAGCCAGGCTGGATGTGTCTTTCAGTGTTGAGTTTTTTTGTTTCTTTTGCCTGTAAAAGTTGTGATAGGTAGGTTATTGGTTGCTTAACTCAATCGTGACGTAGAATTCTACCCTCGAGCATCCCCGTGGACGCAGCATTTTTCGCCTATTTTCAAAAATTCATTAAAAAAGCCCCCAAAACAATACAAAAATTATTTAAACATGATATAAAACTACAATAAATAAAGAAAACTCATGTCTTACTGTGTTTCTTGGACCTTGTTCCATAATTTGTAAAATCCTTTGATGGAAACACAACTGAAGTTGAAGAAATCAAAAAGTCCTCACCATTCCTTACACACAGTCTGTTAAATACTCTTTACTATAGGTGCTCGCACATTTTTCTCTTCGTAATCACTTTCTTGGGTCTTTTAGGCACAAATACTCTTGTCTTCATCCAATTTATCACATTAAATTTGCAAAACAATGTCATTTCCTCTTTAGCATGTAATTTGAAGAGTAAATCTAGCATTTCTCAAGTGACAGACCACGTGGACACTCGCTTCAAATTATTACCGACAACCAGTCTCATTGTCAATTTAAACACAGTATAAGGGGAGCAACTCGTGAAGAAATGATTCAGCTTTCTAATGTAGGAGTTCTTTACCTTAGACGATTAGCGATTCCCCGTAAATAAATCGTCAAAGTTGCTTTATTTTTTTCCGCATACGCCGTAAGCGTATCCTACACTGCAGAAGAAATTGTCCGCACACGGCGCCAAAGTGTTAACATCCCGCCACAAACTGGGTGCATATCAGGATGGTGGACTATAGCGGGAATGGAGTCCTATTACTAAACTAAGCACTGAAAGAACCACTAGATTGATAGCTGCAGTAAGATGGTCAGCGCGGACAGGCAGTTAAATTTGAGGGGAATGGTCGAATGGAGTCTGCACAATATATAACTCCAGGAAATAATCCTTAACAACACCAGAATTCGAACCAGCAACCTTCCACCTGCTTGTCTGCAGCTCTACCAACTCAGCTATCCAGGCCTCTGTAAAAGGAAGGGAGGAGCACTGGTCTTTCTGTAGCCGGGTGGTGGTTACGTAACGCCCTGGCGTCCACCCGACCGGCCCCTGAACTCCCTGTTAGTCGTGGATAGTAGCATCATGCACCTTACTGGTCGTCTGTTACTCAAGAGTGGGAAACAAAGGGTATCGGTGCAGGGAAGGGCCAAGGACTCACTGTCCGTAATCTAGGTGCGACCAGGCTTCCCCAGTGAAGGGTAGGGCCACTTAGAGTCATAAGGGGGTCAGGGTCGCTCTAGAACAAGGGTGGACCGAGCATCTCAGCGGGAGGCGAGGGCGAAAGGTCAGCGACAATGTGCGAGGAGCGTGGTTAAAAAGAGAAGAACAAATGTAGAAGCTTAGTTCAGTCAGAGTTGACTGGAGTAGTGCATTCAGAGTGCGAGCTTCGAGTCAGTCACTCGTTCTTTTAGTTGCTGTGCTCTCACAGTGACGTGAGGGAGAATAAAAGTTTACATGGAGCTGTGAAGACGACTTGTTGCTGTGTCCAGAGTGGAAGGGTGATAGAGCCATTTCCACAATTAAGAAAGTAACAGACCCGCTACCGCTCGACCCTGTTACATTTCTGTTAAAGGTGATGGTTGACAAGTTTCTGCCATTTGATTGGCTGCACATACTGTCACCACTGATGGGTAGTAGAGAAGGATCGCTTTCAAATCTGTTCTAGTCTTTTTGACAACATATCCCTCTCCTATGACCCTGCTGTGCTGTCCATGTTTTTTAAGCATCTGGTTTAGGGAATTATCCCTTTGTGCTGTCCTGATGAAGGGGTAATGTCCTGAAATATTGATGCTATCCTTGTTAATTTTAGCTTGTTTAAGTTTCTCTTGTCATCTTGCGTATTACTCCAAGCAGCAGTCACATGTTTCTTGTCACAATACTGTACCATGACCCAAAGTGCTAAAATCTCATTTGGCGATCCCTAACCGCACCTTAAAAACAAAAATAACCCACCAAGGTAACCCTGGTAAGGCCCCTCCGCGCATGCGCATACCCCTTGCCACCCGTGCGCACAGCTCACTGACAACGTCAATCTGACTTTCTCTTGCGCGGCTGGCCCGTTCGGACGTGTGTTTCACCTGTCGGTCTCCACGTCCCTACCTTCCACCCGCGTGGCTTGTGCCTGGCAGTCCCTATGCCCTTTCTACTCTACGCTACGTCATAAAGGAAAGTGAGACTTTGTTCTCTCCTTGTTTCTCTGTCTTTCCGTAACACTGTTTCGTTAGACAGTTGTTTGACTTAGCGTAGTCTAGCTGTTTCATCTTAGCCGGCTGACAGTAACTACCCAGGGGGGCTTATACATCGCTGGAGTTTTTTCCCAGCATGTTTAACGTTACTCACTTGCATTTTGTTGTACGGTCCTGTGACGCAAAGTGCTTTCGTCACTCCCCGTCATTTATGCTAGGTGTTTTGTTTGTTCACTTAGCCATGCTTATTCCTTAGGCATGCAGCTTTTACGTATATTGCCTACGTTTTACGCTTGCTTGTTGCGGGTACATGACTCAATGTTTCGTCACCCCCCAACCCTTATGCTAAGTGTTTTGTTGTCACCTAGTGATGCATTGTGGGTTTTTTCCCTTTTCCACGCTTTGTTTTATTTGGCAGGACCGTGACTTAGTGTTTTCGTCACTCCCCCTGTTTTTGTGCTAGGTGTTTTGCCATTTCACTTAGCTACACAGCGTGGATCCCTCCCTGCTTCCGGCTTGGACGGATTACCTGGGA
>SMGT01001151.1:98183-189933 GCA_004794575.1 Lanistes nyassanus | reverse complement strand
CCGACAATCGCCCTCCCGGTCCTGTCAGTGCCTTAGAGCTTTGCTTCTCTGACACTGTGCTTTCCGGTTGGGATAGCGATGGCCCTCTTCTCTTACTTCAGAGAAGCCAAGTTTTTCACTGATGCACTGTGCTTCGCGCTTGCTTCCAGTGGCAAAGGCATCGCGGTACACTCGCCCGGTTTCACCCCTGTGGTCGTTCTGGTCTAGTGGGGGGGGGAGTCTCCTACCGGCGGTCATGTCACCGAGCGTTGCGGCTCCCCCCCCCTTCCCATGTTCCGGTTTTCCGGTCGGGGTAACGATCACCCACCCCTTTTGTCGCCAGGAGTGCACAGTTGCAGAAGAGTGCACTCTGCGCACTTGCACCCGGCGGAGGGGGCTTCGTTGTCCACGCTCTCGTTTCCTCTCTTGAGGTGACGTCAACACAGTGAGATGGGGGCTGTGTTCTCTCCAATGCCTTTGGCATTGCTATGGCAGATGAGAAGATAGCATGCTTCTCCACTCCTTTTGGAGTTGGCAGCTCTCCTGCGGGAGACCTCGCCACAGTGCGCAGTGCAGGGACACAGGAAGACGCACAGGACTTGTCCTGGTTCTCTTCCCTCCATCTTCTGGTACCATGCTCGCGGCCCTCTGCTTGCATGCATTACTGATGGTGCTCTTTCTCTGAGAGAGAAGTGGCAGGACACCACTTGGGTCCACACCACCTGCACGCGTCACTCTTCCGTCACTGGAAGTCTCATCTTCCTCCCCCCACCCCAGGCGGCCCGGTGGACACCGTTCAGTGCTCAGCTCTTGTGGCTGGCCCTTGAGTCCCACAGGTTGGTCTGGTCTTGCGTCAGCAAGCTCCAGTCCTCCCTTCCTCCCTGCATTTCTGATGGTCGCTGATCGACCATTGCAGACGTACGCTTGGGATGCGATGGACATGTCCGGTGTTATGGTTTCTGCTGTTCGAGATGTCAGCAGTCCATTTCCACCTAGGGCTGCGGGGTTTTTCCGCCCACACACAGACTTCGCTGCCTTGCGAATCTGCTTTTGTGCACTGACGAGTGTGTCGACGGCATCTGTTTGCAGTGTCGTGCACACACTGTTTACTTTGGTGCTGGCTACGCAGGAATCTTCCCTGTTTGCCATGACAGACGTCACAGCCTTTGTCCACCAGTTTACACAGGGCATGGCCCACACCATCCCTCTTGTTTGGGCTCTCCCCAAGAGGAGGCAGATGTGTGCTTTGGCTTTCTGAAGCGTCGGTTCGAGGCCTTGCTCTCCTACCAGGAGTCATGCAAGCACTCTCCCGATGGGCCACGGTCAGTGGCTTTTGAAGCCAATGACTGCTACCAAGTCCTCGTCCAGCAAAGGACCTAGGCACTCGACCTCATGCTGTCAGTGTGCTCATGGTCTTAAGCAGCTACCCAATCACACAGTGCTTACAGCGCCTTTGTGATGCGGGCAGGGTTCAGTCTGCTTTGGGAGCTTGCTCCCTTTCCTCTGGCACGTTGTCCTTCCCCGCTCTCTCTGCCTTCATGGCAGACGTGAGCGGGTGGCTCTGGACTTAGTGGTGGCCACCATACTGCAGTCAGCTGTGATGGAGCGGGTTTCCCACCCATTCCAGCCTGGTTTTACTGCTGTATTTCCCAGTCATGCACGCGACTGATGGGTCCCATCTTATGTTGGGCCTTTAGCCCCTCCGAACTTGCTCTTCGCTGGACGAAGACGCTCTCCCAGTCTCGAGCATCTCTTTCTCTCCTTGACACCTTGGGTGTTTCCATGGTGTCTCGGGAGTTTTCTGTGCTCTTCAGCACAAACGGGGTGTTCACTTCGTGCATACCGGGTAGACTGGGTGCTTCTCGCAACAGAAGCTAGCCTGTGACACTTGCACACGCAGGTGTCCATGTCGCAGGCATGTCTGCTGGATTTCCCTGAATCTCAGAAAGTCACTCTTCATGCTGTAGTCCATTTCTTGTTCTCAGCATGACATTCAACACAGTTTTCTTGATGGTCCTTTTGCACTCCGACGCATCGACCTCTCCAGCAGTTAGTTGGTACCCAATTGGCAGGCGGTCCACTTCACTGCACAGCAACTGCTGTCGTTGGTGGGAACAATGGTGTCACTGACTCCTCCGCTGTCAGTCCTGCGACCCATCCAGTGGCCCTGCATTGGTTTCAACACCACACGCTTCGGCCTCGGTTCCAGCCATAGACCTGCCGGCCTGGCTGTCTGCAGGTTTTCTGTATCATGTCGCATCTCGCACTTGGTCAGAATTGGAGGCGAACTTACCCTTCACCCTTGGGTATGGTGTACAGTTCCCTTCTCCCCATTGTGCTGCCCACAGCACCCAGGGACAGTAGACCTCTCCAACTCCCTATTGGTCTTGGCAGATGGTCGTCTTCTCAGTCTCAGCTGCGTGGGTGTGCAGGTATCACCCCTCGCCACACTCCGCCGCTTTGTGACACAGGAAGTGTGGTAGCTGGTCCTTGTAGGTTCAAGGTGACCGTGCCTCCACCTTCTGGTCTCCCACCGGAAGTTTCACAACTTCCAGGTACGAGTCACCGGCAAACCCTTTCCGTTCATCCCATGCTCATGAGCTTTGCTCCTTTGACAGGGTGGTTTTTCCAGTGAGGGCGGCGTTCATCTAGCAGCAGAGAACGCAAGTTTCGTCTCTCCTCCCTTTGAGGTCGGCATGCAGCTTCTTTCGCTGCCCTGACTTGCAGTGGTTTTTGCAAAGCCAGGAGTGGCGTTTGGCCGTCTCGCCTGTGCGGCCCACGCTGCTGGGAGGAAGACCGGCGTCCACCATGCGTGCATTGGCTCTTGGTCTCTTTTCTGGGCATCGTTATGGTCATGTTCAGAGTCCCTGTGACTGGTCCCTGACAGTCGCACTCTTGCCCTGGTCCACGCTCATGCCTGCCTCCACTCCGGACTTTTCAGCAGTCCGGACTGAGATTGCGTGCGTACAGCCTCTGACACACCTTTCTGCAGTCAGGCAGACTGCAAGAGATTCGATCTATTTTTCTCTCACTGTCTCATCTTTTGTGCAGCTTGCTTCCTCCATGCCGTCTACAAAAGAAGGGGTGTCAGAGCTCTCCCCGCGTTGGCTTCTGCCTGCTTAGGAGGACCAGACGTGGACCTAAGCATTTGCTTCTTAGGTGCCCAGGCTCCTAGAAGTTGTGCGGGTCGCCTGCTGCCGCTCCAAAGATCCTTCTTGCCTCTGGATCTTTTTGGCCACCAGGAGGACGGCATTTGTGGTGGCGACTTCTTTCGTTACCCGTCGCCTCCAGTCAGTTCCGTCCTCCCAACCCTGGTAAGCTTTTGTGCTACTCAGCACTTTGGGTCATGGTACAGTATTGTGACAAGAAAATGCACATTTCTTATCTAAATTTGTGTTTCTTTAACAATACTTACCATGACCCATCAAAGACCCACCCTCCTCCCCGCTGATGGGTTTTCTGGCAAGAGAAAGTCAGATTGACCTTGTCAGTAAGCTGTGCGCACGGGTGGCAAGGGGTGTTAGCATGCGCGGAGGGGCCTTACCAGGGTTACCTTGGTGGGTTATTTTTGTTTTTAAAGTGTGGTTAGGGATTGCCAAATGAGATTTTAGCACTTTGGGTCAAGGTAAGTATTGTTAAAGAAACACAAATTTAGATAAGAAATTTGCATTTTCTTTTCATTCTTTTAGAAGTAAACAGAAGAAGATTTTACTTTCTTTCAGGGAGTTTAGCTGACTTGGTTTCACTGTTTTTGCAGGAGACTACACAGACTTCTACTCATCTAAGAATCATGCTGTCAATGTCGGCACCATGTTTCGTGGTCCAGACAATGCCTTGATGCCAAACTGGTATATATTCTTGATATGTAGTAGTCACATCCTCAGACACAGATGTATGATATGTTAGACAAATCCATGAACCAGAGACACATGGTAGGGTAATATATTGTTGAAACTTATCACAATAAAACCATAAACCATGGATCTGAATGATTGAAGATTTGCTTGCTGTCCTGATTTTTTTGGGGGGTTGTTTTGACTCTTTATTTCACAGTGTTGAGTGAGAAGTCATGCAACTTGACTTTCGGAGTTGTATAACAATATGCGTAATAAGCGGTATATTAGATGTATGGTATTTAGGGGATAGATGCAGGACACATTAGTATAGCACATTCTATGTTTGACAGGGCTGGGAATTGACCTGCAATACACTCAAACATACTGCCTAGTGTGGACATGCATGACAGGTCAGACACTGTTTTGAGCTACTCGCACTCAGTCACACAAGTACATTGACAACATAACCCAAGCTACAGCAGTCAGGAGGGCCCAGCTGCCCATGGGAACCTGACCCTTAGTCCATAGTTTAGGTAGTGTATAGAGGCTGGCACCAGCATTGAGGATCCTCTCTGGCCACCAGACAGCTCCCATGAGCTTCTGTTTCCGTGCGTCACCATGAGCACTGCTCAACGAGTCTCGAGCTGGTCCATCGGGTGAGCAATCCAACTCTGCTGCTTTCACCGGTTTGGTCCACCTTAGCACACACTTCTGGTGGGGAGGGGTTTGCAGGGTCCCCCTACTCCTCCCTCGGGAGTGAGTCAGTGGGTACCCAGACAGATGAAGATGCAGTTTCCATCTCCATGTGAACAGAAGCAGAACTGGCCAACAAATCTCCTGCTTCACTGCAGGCACCGTTGCCTGGTCTGTTCTGCCCTTGGACCAGCCAGTCCTGGCTGTCACAGTATTTTCCAATTGTTTCCCCCACCCATCCCCCACCCTGATGTTCCTCTCTGCTGCATACAGAGGCTCCATTACTTGGCTGCATGACACGCACTGGAGACAGTGGGTTGTCTGGTGCCTTGCACAGCACATAGATGCAATCAGGCCTAGGGGGGTGGATTTGGCCATCCATCTGTCACATTTGGCAGCTGATCTCCACTTGTCCATGTTTGCAGTGGGGGTCTGGCAAGCAGCCATTCTCACCACCCTGTGGTCTCTGGGCTCGGCCCTGCAAGGCCTGTCAGCCTTCGTCTCTAAAGTCATCAGAGGTGTGGCTCTGACTCGGGCTCAAGCTCCCCACCATTTACCAGTATGGGAGCTTTTTTTGGTCTTGGAGGCACTGGTTGCCCCTCGCTATGAGCCTCTTCACGTGGTATCTCGTGAAGCACTCACATTGAAGATGGCCTTTCTGATTCTTCTGGCCTCAGGGCGATGTGCATGTGAGGTGCACGCCTTGTTTAGACAATAAAATTGTGTTGTGTAATTTAAAGTGTTTACAGAGTTAATAAATATTGGTTGATTTTTCCATCCATCTCGCTTGGTTCTCTAATAAGACTACGCCTTAGATAAGACTTTTTTTAGTTGCTTTTTTCAAGTTAAGGTTTCATGTTGAAAGTTTTGGGGGCATTACCCTTCGTCAGGACAATATAAAACACAGAGACAAAAACAGATTAAGGCAGAAACAGATGAAGGCAAAGACAAAAAAGCAGGCACTTAGCTGGGCGAAGCAGAGAGAAACAGTCCAGCATGGGGACCCCGAAACTGTCAACTGTCTGTCTCATCTATTGTTTAATTTAGCTTTGCTCAGTTCTGTTTTTCTTTTAACTTAGGTTATCTCCAAGCGGCAGTCACTTGTTCCTTTTTATTTTTGCATTTTTTTTTCAAGGTCGTAATAGAGGAATACTACTGTATCTCCTCTCAGCCACTTTAAAACATCTTCCAGAAGAATCCATCCGTCTTACCAGGTGTCTTTGCAAAACTCTGCTTGTCAAGATCTAGTTGCTTGAGCTAACCATGCTGTACAAAGTATTTTGAGCAACTTGTATAAATTTGAAAATATTTCTGTAACAGTTTTTATTAAGCTATTTAATGGTCAAGCAGAACCTATTGTTCAGTATGGTACTGAAGGATGAGGTCTTAACGCAGGCAGCAACAGTAGAAAAGGTGATTTGCACCGAAAATATTTTGGGGCATAGACAGATGGACTCCAAATGATCTTGTTTTCGAACAAATAGGCATTTTTGATTGTAATCACATTGCTCCGTCACCCTCTCTTCCTTATCCTTTTAGGACCCTTCTGGATCTCTTCCTTCATATTGTTCTAACTGGTTTTTCTAAAACTAGCACTAGCACTGTGATTTACCTTCAAATTTTTCAAATTTTGCTTTCTACCTGGATTTTGCCACATCTTCACCAACGGTTCAAAAATCCCTGTTGAAATTTGAGTCTTGGCAGTGCCCATTCCCTCTAACAGCCTCTCACCCATTCATGGCCCACCTCATAGATAACAGTTCTGTCCTCTTTGCTGAGCTTTCCACTATCTTACTGGTCCTTGTTCATATCAAACAATCAACAGAGAAAAACTGATTTAGTCAGACCCTTGCTGCTGTCCATGCCCTTGTCTCTCAAAGCTTAGATCATCCTGTCCTGGCTTAAATCCATTCTGCGTGCTGTTCATGCCAGTAATCTTAACATTGTCTTTACCTGGGTCCCAGGCCATGCTGGCATTCCAGGCAACTCACAGATTGACCATGCTGCCAAGCTGACTTTTTGGGGCCTTCCATGTCCTATGTCAATGATCAAAGTACATCCAAAGTCACTGGCAAGCCCACTGGAGCAGTCAGACCTCCAATGTATTTATAGTAATTTGGCTCAAGCTGTGACCTAATTTAAGTTTAAGAGGAAAGTAGGTGTGTAAAATCCAAAAGTATGATTGCAGATTGTTTGGTTTCATAACTGTTTACTCTTCTACAGGACTCATCTTCCAGTTGGCTATCATGGCCGAGCTTCTTCGATTGTGGTGTCAAGTATGCCAGTTAGGCGACCCAATGGACAGATGTGCCTTGATGAAAGTGAGTATTGTACATCAGAAATAAGCACTTCTAGCCATGCTCTTAGGTCAGCTGCACACAGCAGCCATCTTGTCCTTTATGTGCTAGGGGTTAGCGCCCAGGCTCTCTGGTTCTTGCACTCTGCCATTTATCCTGTGCTGTCTTTCTGCCTGCTTTGGTCAGTTCTCTATCTTTCTTTTACATTCATCGTCTTTCCAGTCTGCTCCCTCTGCAAAATCAGCTTCAGCTCTACTGTCTACTCTAACAAAATCCCCTTAGTCTATTCCAGTTTATACCCCTCTGTTGCATCACAGCCAGCTTTACCATCAACACTCTCTCTTTATGTATCCAAGCAAGACATACATTTGAAGGTTACAAGCGTTTTTATTTATATACAATAAGGGATAGTCTAGTGTTTCTTCAGATACATCTCACGTTGTGTTTCACAAAAGTTCATTCGTTGACATGTGCAGCAACACCGCTACGTTACCTTATGGTGTTCTTTCTCACCTAGTCCCAACTCTCCATGGAGTACTTATTTCGACCTGTCATGTTGGTGGATGCACCAGAGAGCAAGTCCTATGACTTCCACTCCTGTTGTGCCTTCGAGATGAGAGCCTAAGCTACCGTGGGTTTCCAGACATTCTGTCCTCATTCTCCCGGTCCCTTTATGTATATCTATCAGTCCATCCCCGTCTCTCTCGGTCTCAGATTTTGGTTTGTCTCTCCAGCCAGGCCTACTCTCATTAAAGGGGGAGGGGGGTGTTTAGCCATGACCTTCACCATCTCACTTTAGTTCACTGAGCGGTTAATATCTTGTTCAAAGTTATTTATGCGTATGTTGGGCTACCCATGATGTTGTTACACCTTAACATTGCACTGTTCTACCAAAGCATACCTCAGCTACTTCCCTATCCTCTAAGACGCCTTTCTTTTCTGCCTGCTCCTCCGTGCCTCCTCTTCTTCCTCAAAACAGTTCTCAGCCCTGGCTGATGATGGGCTAGAGGTTGAGGCTTCGTGATCGTCTTCTCCATCTCCTTGTCTGATTTCTAAAGGTCAGTCACAACTGGATTGCCTCCCTAAGGTGTAAACTTGCACAAACAAGCTTGGCAGCATTTTGTCTTCTGTCTGCCTCCCCCACCCCATCTTCCACAGTGTGGGCCGCTATCCATCATATTCCTTGGAGTGTTGGCTGACTTACAGATGGGGATGCAACCCTCATAGAGCAGCACAACATCACTAACCACAGACATGCATACTGTCCCAACTTTCCATACTTGCTTCCTGAAAATACTGCTGTCTTGCTATTGTTCTGGGGAAAAAACATTGATAAGAATTTTTTCTGGGACCTCACTGGCATGCCAGTTTCATTAATGGATTTTCTGTAAAATCATTAGAAATGTCATTCTTTTGAATAGTTTAAATTCAACATTTTTTGTTGTTTTTGTTTTGTTTTTTGTGGGGAGAGGTTTTCTGAAACTTGGAGCAGGGTTCCAAATTTAAGCAAAGTAGTATGTTTTCAGGTATAAAAATTTGTAACCATGCACATCTTTTGGAACATATGGGTCTCCTTTATGCACATATTTCTAAGTCAATCACCTATGAATTTTGGCCAGCCCAAATTTTTAATCACTAATCAGGCAGTCAACAAGTTAGCAAAAAGCAACCTAGTTACTTCCCTTATGTTTCTTTTGAAGTTCGGTGCACTGCAGTTCATCATGTCATGTCTTTCGTTTCATAACTGTTGTTGTGGAGTACTGAACGATTAGGTGACCACGCTTAGTATGGTTATTGCGGGAAACATTACTGTAAGTCTAGCTTTGAATGCATCATGTATAAACTAGCAGCATGGTAAGAAGACGTAGCAAATGGCAACAACTGACAGCAACACTAACAGACCAAAAATGAAAGTAATGTCTTGTGGGGAAAACATTTAATAAATTCATAAATTTTGAGCATGTTGTGAAAAGTACCTCCAGATATTATGATTCCACAAAGCTTAGAAGAAATAAATCCATAAATCCACAAATGCAACAGTTGTTAGTTAGTCTTACATAGAGCACTGCTATACACTGCTATACTGCAGCCATCAGCCTCTAAAACTTTCAGCAGACATCAGTACAATATCAACATCGTGATGTAATGCCAGGTACTGATTGATATATTTTCTGCAAGTGATTAAGGTGATCAGTAATAGGATCAAGATTTGAAACAGAAAGAGAAAAGAATGTTATTTATATTCAGACACAAACTGTTGATCTAAAGTGCCTTTGTTTTAGACTAAGGCTTCAAATAAGGCATCCATATTGGTATAGTTGTCGAAAGAAACAAAAATATGCATTAAAATTATATGTATAAAGGAACAGTAAAAGTGAAATGCAGACTTGATTATCTTTTAACATTTGCAATAAAAATTTATTTTACAATCATTTGTCAAATTGATTGGATCCTCGCCAAAGTTATGATTCCGAGTGTTGATTGCATGTGCCACAATGGCAGTGTTCCTGATACTTTGACTGCATTTCTGATTTTTAAGAATGGTGTTTCTGATGCATAGAGGTGAGTGTACATGTCTGTAACCACCTTGCCCACACCATCTCCGACCGCCTCGGTGGTCTAGTGGTTAAGGCGTCCGCTTCCAAGACGGGAGGTCGGTGGTTCGCATCCTGGCCGAGTCATACCTAAGACTTAAAAATTGGTAATCTAGTAGCTGCCCTGCCAGATGCCTGGCACTACAGGGAACAGTACTAGGACTGGTTGGCCCGGTGTCAGTATAATGTGACTGGGTGGGACTGAGGCCCGTGTTGCGCCATCAGTCCCACGTGTGGCAGCACGTAAACTCTGTCTAAGCAACACCGTCCTGATATGCACATAGTTTGCGGCCTCTCAATGACTTGACCATCCTTTCCTGCTTCAGATCCACTCTCATCTCTCTCTTCTTTGTACAGTAAAACCTTCCATATAAGACCTTCCCATATATGACTTCCTCCAGCATACGACCCAACAATTTCTGACAGAGACCATTTACAATATTAATGACGTCCCATTTACGACTCCCTCCTCAACCCAACCACCGACCGATGAAAGTGGCTGGTTTTGTACAGTATACGACTTTCCCTGGTTGAGCGGGAAAAGGTTAGAAGACTTCTTTTTGCAAAGATGTTCACTGAGAAATGGGACATGTTGACCCCCAAATCTACTGACAAGTGCAGAAGTTTTAAATCTAGTAAAAGAGGCTGAAAGTGCTCCTAACAAAAAAGTAACAAAGGGAAGTTGGCAATAAATATTGCATCCGACAACCATTTACCATTTTACACCTAATGGACTGACATAAGTGACCAGTTTTGCACAATATATGACTTAATTTGTCTTTTTGACATTTTACGGAAAGGAAAATAGTAGTAGCCTCAGGTGTTGACATGGCATTAAAGCCTCAAACCAGCCAACCTTTCCACACAGCAAGATTTGTCACACAAGTTATAACACAAGTAAAATGACTAGAATAAAAGAGAAAGAATTTAAAATTCTTCATCCACCTCCATCTACTTTTCTTTTTGTTTCAAGTCAAAGGAGTCTTTAAAAAAGTGCGTTTTCCAAGATTGCATACCGCTCAAGCAATATGTAAAAGTATCCTTTCGTTGCCCAAGGACAGTATGCTGTTATTTAGTGCACAACTTCAACACACGGCATTGACATAAGGTGAAGGTGAAGACCATCTATATTTAGAGCAGCCCATGTGTAATACCAGTTCAAATCCGTATATATTTACGTGGAGCCCATGTTCTGATTTTTACCCACCGTTTACACTTTTTTTACATCACGTCGCCACCCATCCTATTCTGCCCACTTTTACCACTGTAATGTAGCCATAGCTCCTGACATTGCTTATAGCCACCAAAAATCAACCAATTTCTCGTCCCCCCACTCCCTCTCCCCAAATAACTCTCTGGAATTAAACCTTGATATTCAGAGTTGGGTTGCAAATGTTTTTCCTTTTTGTTTTTAATTTGTTGCACAGTATCTCTTGCTATCAGAGTCAATGAGTCCTTGACAAAGTATACCTTAAATTATTGTATACAATATAACTGGTTTTCATTATAGTAATGTACCATTGGTACCTGTATGATGATTACTGTCCTTGTAAACCAGACTTTTCTTTTAATTGGCATTGTACTCACAAGCATAGTAACTGGTAGTGTTGCTTCCCTTTCTAGCCAAGAGAATATCTTAGAGATATTTATATATAATATATATATAATTTAAACAATGTTATGGACTATATAGACAATATTGTAACTGTGGGCTGGGTTTTTACAAAATGTTTTTTGCAGGCAAGCCACCTGTATTTGGCCCATGCAGACTGTTGGACTTTGAGCTGGAAATGGCCTTTTTTACTGGGCCGCGTACTAAGATTGGGGAACCTATTCCTATCAGCAGTGCTGAGGAGTACATCTTTGGCATGGTGCTCATGAATGACTGGAGTGGTGAGAACACTGACAGAAAGCTACAGTGCACACAGATAGTATACTACACCACCAACACACAGACAGACAATAGACTAATTTCTGTGTGTGTGTATGGTTGGGGGGGGGGATAAAAAAAACCAGTATGGGTTAAAATTTCTTGCTGATGGGCAATGCCTTTGCTTGTGCAATTAACAGATTACAAGGCTCCCCCCCTTTTTTTTTTGTTTTACTTAGACTGGTAGTGCACAAATCTGAGTGAGCATACATTAACTCTGTGGTTTGCATAATGATGTCCTAATCTGTTATTTGACACCATATAGTGCACCTGTACCAGATAAGAGTTAAAATGGCCAGAGGGAGGCAAGAGCTAAAATAAATGTATATACCTAAAAAAGTGGTACCTTGATTAATGACCACCCTAGTTAGCTACGTGCTTATTTAGTGATGGGCAGTTGCAGCGGGAAAATGCCTTATCGAACGACATAAGCTTTCATAAAATGAGCAGTAAGCCTGCTGTGCAAGTTTTTGCATGCTACAAGCTCACTGTTTGCATTTATTCTAATGTTTTCACTCCCAAAGTGGTGACCTCCCGGCTGGGGGTCGGGGTTGGAACGAATTAAGCGATTTTTCACTGTAACCTATGGCAAATAAAGCTTTAAGGATGGATTTAAATAACAATGATTCTCCTGGAATGGATTGCCATCGTTGAGTTACCACTGTATATGCAAATATAAATATGTGCCGCTGCACCACAAAACCAGTCTTAAGTTGGACAGGCCAGTCTGTAGTGTAAGGGAGTGATCTCCCCCTTGAAAAAAGTGTTGAGGATGATGCGTCTGAATGTAGTGTTATTTAACCGATGTTTTCTACCTATATCTACCTACCTATGACGAGAGTAATATCAGTTGTTTGACTTGTTTCTCACTTTCAATTAGAGCGGTAGGAAATAACGCCGTTATTAGCTTTTATTGTAAGTGAGTGACTTTAGAGAGTTCCTGAAGATACGAAACACTACGAACACGAACCCAGCTGCTACATTTGGCGCCCAAGGTCGAAGTCGAGTCGCAGCTGTAGCTATCCCCTCTTGCTCCCCTTCTTATGGTGTCATGACCTGCTTCATTGAGCACAGCTTTGTCTTCTCTGCTGAGCTGTCATCCTCCTGGCTCTCACCCATGCTAAACACTCTGCTTAGAGAAATTTTCTGATTGTCTGATTTTCTTGCTCCCCTACGTGCGCTTGCACCTCTGCCTTGACCATCCTTTCTTGCCTCAAATCCATTCTCAGCTCTCTCTCACCTTCATTCCAGAAATGTTGATGTCATCTTCGTCTTGGTTCCAGGCCATGCTAGTATTCTAGGCAACACATGTTGACCGGGCTGCAAAGCTGGCTGTTTGGGGTTGCATTACCTTTTCTTTTAAAGCCTCTATTGACTTTCATCCTCTCATTTCTTATGTTCCCTCTCTCTGGGAAGCCCACTGAGGCACTGACTTCTAACAAACTCCATTACATTCATGTCAACTGTAAAGAGCCTGTGGGGAGAGAGGATGTTGTCTTGACACACCTTCATTTGGATCATACCCACCCCATACACTCTTTCCAACGACATTTGGAACAACCCCCGCCTTGTGATTGTTTTAATGCACCTTTTACTGTCAGACATATTTTATCATCCATGTTTTAGCTGCATCCATTTTTTCTGTTCCTTCCCTTCCTGACCTTTTCTGTTTCACCTCCCCATTAGCATTTCTTGCTTTTTTAAGAGATACTCATCTTTATACAAAGACTTAACCATTGTTGATTGAATTTTTAGTTTTTTAAAACTTTGTTGACCACTCTTTGTAGCTCACCCTTCCTTTCCTACCCTCCTGATTTGCACTTAGCAGTTTGCGAAGGGACGTTAAGCACCATACAACCCACCAACCTTTCCATTATCTTTTATCTCTGTCTGATATCTGCTTTTTCTTTTATCTCATTTCCTCTTCTGGTCTGATCACTTGCCTTTTTCTAGAACTTAGTTTTCTTTCCCCTAAATGGTTCCTTATGAGTCATGTAGTTGGGGTTAGGAGGCAAACCTTGGTGGCATGACAGACTCTTCTGCCATATGGCACCAGTGTTTGCCATGTTCAGCCCATTCCATATGTATTTGGTATCTTCTCAAAAAATCTTTCTCTGTTTTTTTTTAAATATTGAGTTTTAAAAAAACCTGAGTGAATACTCAACATCTCTAGTGCCTAGTAACTTTATTCCTTGTGTTGTTTTAAACATGTTTCATGTTTGGTGGGCTGTCAAACTGATTATGTATTATTATATAGAGTGTATCTAATGATTTGTGTGTACGTGTATATATGTATGACAGTTTTTTTAACCTGGTTATGATTGTGTTGACTTACGGTTGTGCTGATTTACAGTACTGATGGTGTGTGTGGTCCTGATATGACCTTTCTGGCTGGCTGGACCTTTTGAGCAATAAACCACCAACCACCCAACCTTCTGTCTTAAAAATATGTTAGCCTGTACAGTTTAAAATGTCTTATAGCACAAATGGGCAATATATTGATTGACACGATAAAAAGTGTTGAAGATAATGTTAACAGCCTGTCACTCATTTGCGTTGTTCCTGTGTTATACTTAATCATCTGAGATGGGGGTGGGGGTTTGACAGCAAGGGACATCCAAAAATGGGAGTATGTTCCACTTGGTCCATTCCTTGGGAAAAACTTTGCTACCACCATCTCACCCTGGGTGGTAACTATGGAGGCACTAAAACCATTTATTGTGCCAAATGTTTGCCAGGTAGGGTTTTAGTTTCTTATTTGTAGCTTTTCTATCTCTTCTCGCATTAAAAAAGGTTTCTTTTATAAGTAAAAATGCATTTGTAATATGGCAACAACACAAGAAAAGAACCATGATTCCTTAAAAATAAATGAAGTCGAAGTAGTTCTTTAACGTAACTAAAAAAAAAAACTTGAAAATGATTTTGGTCTTTAAAGTATATCACTGGTAATGCAGTTGCTTATATGTCTGATAACTGTACAGAGTTTATTAAAGTTTGTTGCTGTAGTCTATGCTGTGGGATAAATATACTTGTGTGTGCAGGACCCTAAACCTTTGCCATATCTGCAGCACAGTGACAGCTATAACTTTGACATCAAGCTAAATGTCGCCCTAAAGTGTATGTCTACATTATTTGCAATGATTTGTTGTTAGAACTGCTTAAAAAACAATTACTTTATACATTACTTTTTTATTATATATATATATATGGTACTGTAATCTGTAGATGGGCACTTTGAAGTACAAGACAAATGAGTGCTGTGTCTGAAGCACAAGGCAGATGTGTAGATACATTGGAATCCACTTATCACGAGATGGTGGGGAGGAAATAAATGACCTAATGATCTGGTGCTGAGAGAATAAGGGTCAATTTACACAATTCGAAGTTGCAGTGGGACCTTTAAAAGCATTTCACAGTACGAACTTGGAAACTTGTAAATCGGCCAAAGTCCAAATTGGTCAGACTCACTGGGGCCCTTGTCCATCAATCTCTGAAATATTTGTATCTTACCTACCTAATCTAAAAACATCAAAATTCAAACGAGTTTGTGAGGAAAGAATCATATCAGACCCAATCAACGCATAGAACACAATAATAAATAATAATAATAAATGTGGATTTTTAATGCGCGAGAACACATTTCATGCACACTTCGTGCAGACGAGGCACACAGACACTCTAGTGAAAACAACGAAACACACACACACACACACAGAGGGAGAAATGAATGCAACACTGACCAACAGGTTGAGATACAGATCGTCCTTCAGTCACAGGTGGGTAGAAAAGTATCATAAGAGAGGATGAACAGAGAAAGTTGTAAGTTAATGCAGACAGGCAGTCGCGACGTCAGTCAAGGTACTTGCGGAAAAGAAAAGTTTTTAAGTTTCGTTTGAAAGTCTGTAGTGATGGGGAGTGGTGAATGTTGTGGGGAAGTGAGTTCCATTGGGTGGATGCCGAGAAGGTGAGCATGTGCTGTCCATATGTTTTTGTCCTGATGCGGGGTACTGAGAGAATGCGATCGTCTGAAGAGGAGTGGAGCTGTCTCGCTGGAGTGTAGATTACTCCAACAAAGATACTGGCAGCGCTCACACATAGCCGTATGCAGACGCCTGTGCCCTAAAGGGAGCTTACCGTACCTAAACACGTAGCAAAGAGAGGGCCGAAAGAAAGGAACCTGGCAGATCCTCAAAAAAGATCTGCCCGCCCTTTCTTTATAACAGCGCTATTCTTCACACAGGTAGCCCTCGGTGCACAACGTGTGCATACAGAGAATCCATGTTAATGAAGTCAACCCGCTCACTAAGCATGTGTTGACAACTAGGATTCAAAGACGAACACAACATATGACAAATACATGAAATCCTCAAAGTGGAAATTATAATTAATAAACAACAAATGAGGACAGAGCGCTTAAATTATTGAAAGATAACTCCAACAAAGATACTGGCAGCGCTAACACATAGCCGTATGCAGACGCCTGTGCCTTAAAGGGAGCTTACCGTACCTAAACACGTAGCAAAGAGAGGGGCGAAAGAAAGGAACCTGGCAGATCCTCAAAAAAGATCTGCCCGCCCTTTCTTTATAAAGGCGCTATTCTTCACACAGCTAGCCCTCGGTGCACAATGTGTGCATACAGAGAATCCATGTTAATGAAGTCAACCCACGCTCACTAAGCGTGTGTTGATAACTAGGAGTGTAGATTGTAAGAAGTTCTGAAAAGTAGATGGGGCATGCACAATGAGGTCATAAGGAACAAACCAATAAGATGAGAGGATAGAATTGTCTATTACTATGGCATGCAGACATAGATTTTCGTTTCTGTTACTGTCACTTGTTCTTGTGCTAACCAGGTTAGTTTTAGAGCATTTTTGTTATGTGGTATTTGCATATTTGTTCTATCAGTCTTCACTGCACCAGTCACCAGCTGAGAAGCCAAAAATGGAGGGAGGGAGGGGGAAGTTCCTGCAAGTATGCCAGACAGTATTAAGTCATTCCGTCAATCTAAAAACAGTGCCATTCGTCAACTGACAAAAAAACAACAAAAAGACTTGTCTTAACTACATGTACATGCTGCAACACACAAACCATTCTTTTTACATTTCTCTAAGCAGATCCTATGAAATACAGCTGTATTCAGATAAGAATATGATAAAATCATGTTTATTATCAAACTCCAACAGACACTATCGACTGTGTGAGAATGCGAGTGAAATCAGAGGAAAACAATGTTTTCTGAGAAACATCGCCAGGTACAAGCTGCAATTCATTATGTTTACTGGAAACAAATGTTTGAGCCATGAGCTAAGGGTCAGAAGTCACAACACATTGCACAAACCAATCAATGCACAGAACATGTGGTTGATTCGATTTCTTATTGTCATAAGACCACTGTCCTTTAACTAGAACAAAATTTACATAAATACATCACATACAAATCCATTCAACTTCACGTTCAAAGCAATATTCAGATGTGGCCAGTAGATTGACTGAGCAAGTTACGTGTTCCGTACACCAATGCTTTGGAAACAGTGATAGGAATAACCTGTATATATGCTGGTTGTATGGCTGGCCATTTGCGATCAGCTGAGTGAAAAAGCTTTCTTCTTCATGACAACCTGTCTGCTGTCCAGTGCTGTATGGATAAACTTAGGCTAGATTGACCATTTAGTAGGGATAGCTGACTCCACGTTGGATTGTTAATATGGCGCCGGGGTATGAATTTAATCCTGATGTCATGATATGCCCGACACTCCAGAATATAGTGACGTTCATTCTCCCACTCAAGTCCACAGCCATCATACACTATATCCTCTCCATCTTTTATAGAGTACCATGCTTTTTGATTCTTAAATTGGGAGACACATAACCGGAATCTTAGTAGACAATTTCCGAGTCTTGGGTTCAAAATAAAGGTTTTTTCGTTCTCTGAAAAAAAGCAGAAGACCCATTTTATCCACAAAATGACTTGCATTTAATTGGCTGACTTTGTTTTAGCTTGTTTTGAAGAACTGCCATGGATACATAGGGATCAAAACTGTGCTTGGTTCCATGCAATCTCAGCTAGAGTCACAATGCGACTGGCAAACTAAGACTTGCGGATGTACCACAGTGAATGCATTCACTACACTGCAAGAAGAAAATGAATCTGCACTGTTGCAAAACCGTTCTCAAATTCCAATTTCTTGTAAATGCTTTAGTCGGTGTGACGATGGCAGAGAAGGGGGCTATTTTATAATTGTCTGCCATTTACAATGAAACCATGACATCTATTCAATTATGCATTTGAGACCAGTGAATTTTGAGGGGTACTAGCACATGCTCTGGTCCTCTCAGATTTTCTCGTTTGTCTTTAGGGCATTCCCACCCCTGTTTTGACCTTCATCTCTAGCTTCATCTTTCTTGACATGTTATGGGTTGTGGTTTTGCCTTAAAAATATTGTGTGTGTGGGTATGGGGCTCCACACATGCATGCATAAGTGCATGTGCATGTATGCGTTGATATCTGTTATATATATATATTGTCTCTGTGAGGGTTCTTTAATATGGCAGAGACCAAAGCAGGATATGGAACTGAAAGGTAATTCTAGTTTTTCTGCTTTCAGGTAAGGAGCTTCCAGAACCAGTGACAGTGGCTACTAGCAATTTTAAGGTGTGACATAGTTGACATCTTTCAACTCCCTTCCATCATTCCTATAATAATCACACATAAGTTTCATCAATTTTATTGGTTATGTATCAAGTCATCACCCAGTTTTCCTTCTGAAAGGATCAAGTAGCTACTAGTTCAGCACTATCCCACATCACACACCAGTTACCTGGATGCCATGAACGAACCCTACCATATTGTACTATCCTGGTATTACACTCGTCAACAATAGTACCTCAGTGCACATGAGTCAGCATCAAAATCCCAGTTAGCAGCACAAACACAGCAGTTAGTGCTAACCCCCAGTGATGAAGCACAAAAGTCGGCATTGAAAGCCTAATGGTCTTATGCATCATTCAGCTCTAGCATCTTAGAGATATTTGGCAATCAGCATTAGCATCTCAGAGATTCTCTTTCTCTCTCTCTCACACGCACACACACCAGTCTGCTCTAGCATCCTAGTGATATGACATTAGCATCTCAGTAACATCACTCTCTCACACACGCACACCAGTCAACACTAGCATCCTAGTGATATATGGCAATGATATCTCTCTCTCTCACTCTCACATGCATACACACCAGTTGGCACTAGCATTCTAGTGATATATGTCAATGGACGATCTATCTCTCACACACACATGCACACACACACCAGTCGGAACTAGCATCCTAATTGTATCACCCACCAGTAACCACTAGTATCTCCGTGGTATCACACAATCCAGTCAGAATTTGCATCTTGGTGATATGCTGGTCAACGCTAGCATCTTAGGGGGCATCACAGGCACCAGTCACCACTAGCTTAGTGATTCACAGCCAGTAGAACCCTAGAAGTAACATAGATTAGTTACACTGCCGCCAATACCATTTTCACACTCACACAGCATTGACATCCATGAGACTTCAGCTCCAACATCACCACTGTTGCTGCCACCAGTTTCAAAGCTTACCTTCCATCCCTCATCTTTGTGCAGTTCTGTCCTAATATGAGAATTTTGATAAATATTGTAATGCTGAAGTTGTTAGCTACTGTTTGTACAGTATATGTACTGGACTATGAAGCAACAGCTAGCACATCATACAGTCTCCGGATGCAATGTGAACCCTGGTGATCTCATGGCCTCGGGAACTATTAGTGGCCAGGTATTGTTCTGCTTTTTTTCTTTTGGTGGTGTTTTTTTTTTAATGACAGTTTATTTGCTTTGGAAGTTTGTTTTTTGGGCGTTGATTTTTTAGTGCATCGTTTTGGGATGCATGCTTTTATGGTCTTTAGGTAAATTTTCCCTGATCCTTCCAGTTTATACTTTTATTTTCATTCTGTTTTCTTATATTCTTTATATAAAAACACTGGCTGAAAAAGGAAACTTAGCTTGTGAGCTGAAGTAGGAGAGTAAAGCCCTGATACAGACAGAAGGAATTTTGAACACGGGTATTTTTTCCCCATATATCTCAGGAGATGAAGCAGCTGGGGATGTTGCAAGTCCTGTTCTGCAATTTATATTTCTGGTCATGTTTTATTGCAATTTTTAGGTATTTGTAAAAGTTTCCTTCAAAATGTGCACTTGCTCATTTTTATATTCTGCAGACACCTGACTTGTGTCCGTCTTCTTGATCTGGCATGTAATATATTATAGTCATCATAGTATCTGGTCCTGTCTGCAGACACCCGACTCATATGGCAGTCTGTTGGAACTTTCCTGGAGGGGTACGAAACCTCTAGACTTGGGCAATGGAGTCACACGCAAGTTTCTGGAGGACAATGATGAAGTTATCTTTACAGGTATATTATATAGGGAAATTCCCAACATGGAACCCCCAAAAAAGGCATATCTGGGATATAACTCATGAACATCTTTCAGCCCATCCCAACACATTCTTACATGCAGACAACCAATTGTTTCACTATGAACAATATACCAAGGTCAGAAATTTGAAAACACATGCCTCAGCTGCATGCTAACCATGGGCCAAACATGCAGTATGGTCAAAATTCATTTGCTTTTCTAACTTGTCTGAAATATCACCTCGAGTTATATCCTGTAGGCATCCTTAAAATGCCTTTATATGAACAAATACATTCTGCAGAGCTTTTCGGTGATTTTGATGCATGGTAAAACCTCCCATATAATACCTTCCTATTTCTGGTTTATCCAGCATATGAACCAAACTTTTTGATGGAGATTGCTTACTATAAAATGGCATCCAATTTATGACTGACATGACTGCCGACGTATGAAAACAACCAGTTTTGTGCAGGATATGACTGGTCAAGCAGAAAAAACATTAGGAGTCTTTGCAATACAAAATGTTGACACAAAATCCACAAAGGAAGTACTAAAGAACTTTTCAATCTAGAAGAGAGACTAAAAATGGTCCAGAGGACCAACAAAGGGGAGTGGGTAATAATATTGCATCAGATACAACTTACCCCTAACGGAAGTGACCAGTTTTGCATATTATAGAACTTTTGCCTCTTTTACAGATTTCTTGGCAGGACTAATAATGTTTATCATAAAGTTTGTTATAATTCATTTCTTAAAGTCTTCCCTCAAAGTTCATACAATGAGACTGTAGCATAAATAAGCATACCTACACAAAAGTTTTGATAGACATTAGAAAATGCACTGCAGGTGCCTAGACTGGTTGTTCTCTTTGTTTTGCCAGCATTACCTACTTTATTGGGGTTTTATCTTCTTTATGCTTACCAAGTGTGGGAGCTTACAAATGATGAAGCAACTTGTCTTCTATTAGCTGTTTGTGGACTTTCAAGAAAAAGAGCTAAAACTTAATGGCCTGATCTCACAAAAAATGCCGGAATCAAAGAATTATGACTGGAGGATGTACATGCTACAGTTACTGTAAAAATGGATATACGTATTACTAATTTCACATGTTTTGACATTCATCTTCACTGGAATAAAAGTGGATTGCTGGATTCAGACATCACTAAAGCATATTGAGTGATATATATATAGTAAAACTCATGTGTCATTGCCTAACTGTTTATTTATAAAAGATTTATATGTGTTAATTCGAACTGCAGATTTCAATTTTAGGGAGGAACGAGTTGTTTCAGACATCTACATTATTTGTTGCATAGCAAATATTTGTATGTTATTTTTAAATACGCATTTTTGCACTCATGTCGAAATTGTAGCTTCGATTGTTGCAATTAACATTCACATCGCGTCGAAACCTTTTCGAGGGTTTCAAAAGATCCTGCAGATATACTTAACAGTGAAAGGGTACTCATCCTGGTATCACTGGAAAGCTCTATTATTGATTGTATCCCCTGCACTGTTTAAATAAGTTTTAAATTTTAGATTCGGCTCACTAATAGTTTTTGCAGAATACCTGCTTACCAGGACAGTTAGGTAACTCCCAAGAAATAGCTGCCGGATGAAAGAGAAAATTTCAAATAAAATCAAGTTTTGTAGAAATAGATACTTTAAATATAATTTAGGCTGAAAGTTTAGAGAATTTACTAAATCTTGGATTTATTTCAAGGTCAGAAAGCGGTGATAATATACAGTTCAGAGACCTCAAAAGTGGGCAAGCAGTGACACGTGGAATTACTAATATTAGACTTTTTTAAAAATTTGTGCATACAATAACCACAAGTGGTAATATTTAAACTTTTCCAATACAATTTTTTTAGGAATCTTAGAGTACAAGAATTGATCTTTCCAAATCCAAATAAAGTACTTTTTTGCAAGTGCCTTAGTTTATTAGCAATATTTTTTTAACCATGCCAACATCTGTGCGCTGTCAATGTCTTAAACTAGATCTATTCATTGTGAATGCAAAGAGTTAAACTTGTAAAATATACACAGCAGTTGCCTGGGGAAAAAGCAGATCTGATTCAAGACTTTTTTCTTTGTGGTCTTTAGTGTTTTTGATGGGTATGGAAACTTGAATGGATGTTTATGAACTCAAAACTAAGTTTAGGGTAGAGCATGGGCAAACTGTATAGACTGATACCTATACTGTAATAATTATGATATGGTTTTCAGGTTACTGTGATGGAGATGGGTATCAAGTAGGCTTTGGCACCTGCACAGGAAAGGTGGTGCCAGCTCTGTCCCTGCAGTGATTTTTTTTAAAAATAGACTTTTGATTGTGCGTTACAGCATTATTCGCTTTACTCAGATAAAACTATCATATTATTGATAAAACTATCATATTATTGAATGTGGAATGGTAATGGCGAACATTTTGTCATGCACAACATGAATGAAATTATTTTGCTGAATATCCTGTTAATGCATGTTTGCTGAGAACTTATTTCCACATAATACTTTAATCTGGCATGGCTTACAGTTGTAGGTTGTGATTTTAAAAACAACTTGGCAAATGGCTTTTATGTTGCTACATCCACAGAATTTATTTTTGCATATGATGGGCATGTATATTATATAGATACTCCAGATACACACTGCTAACTTACAGAAAGGTTAATAATCTATTAAAATTCCCTCAAAAGCAGCATCATGATTGCTGTGATGTTTCAAGTGTTCATTGGTGACTAGCTCCGATATACAGTGGAACCTGCTTATCACGAGATGCTGGGGACAGGCAAAATTATACATTGTTACTGCCTCTAGTTTTAAGAGAATAAAGTTAAATCAGTCAAACTTTCTGGTGTCTTTGCCCATTAATCTGCTGCATCCATTCAAATGTCCGAAGCTTGCACAACAGTCTTTGCATGGCTCACAGTTTATCTACACACACAGCCATTCACAGTTAAAAGCTTCAGAACAAATGTTTAAAAAATCCTGATCACTTGATGCAAATGAATTTGCGTGATCATGGTGAAAAAAATGTAAAGCAAAGAACTTTTTGTTTATGACACTTCGAGACAAATGAGTCACAATCTTACTAAAAGCCAATGATAATTGGCTGGAAAGACCATGTGACAACCATGTTCGTCTGTGAGATGTCTGACTTTCATATAGGGTATTTGATCTTTACTTAATATGAAAAGGACAACACCAAGAACCCATACAAAGACAGGATTTGTGCTATACGCTTTGAAGGCGATTCGTTCAAGCAAAAATCCCTAGTTTCATGGAAAAGACATTAAAGACTGCAATCAACAAAGCAAAGGTGTGGATTGAAGTTGCTCTAAAAGTGAAAGAATCAAAGGTTGCAAGAAAATTCCTTGCTCTTGGCAATCTCAACAATAGTATTGCTACTGGAAGTGATGCAGTGGGCAAATTTTGTTTTCATCAGGCCCACTACACAAAATAACTAGTTCCATTGATTCAGCATCAAGCAAAGCAACTCCTGAGACATACTCCTCCATATGCTTTGTATAATGCAAATGATGCTCACTTCTTTGCATATCATAGAATTAACTAAATTTCTCAATTGCTATGTGGTTGAAATGAAGAATTTGAAATGTTATCGTGTGACCTAGCAACAGCTGAAGAGGAGTGATTTCTGTGTTCAGCGACAGCAGAATTCCACTTTTAAACAGCCTAGCTATAATAAAAATCATAAACTACTATAAACACTGAAAAACAACAGGGTATGACACCACAATAATTTGAAGACTATTTCTATTGCTGTCAAACAGTAATGTTATTCAATCAAAAAGGAAGCAAACCATTATCTGCTACGCAGCTATGTAGTGATGGTACCTGCGTCTGTACAAACAAGGTGTCACCTATGGTGATTCTAGCTCTGGCTTTGATTTGTAACTCCACTGCAACCGTTGTGCCTTAAACCCAACCCAAATATTAAATCATGAAAAAATCGAAAAAAATACCCCACAAATTCAAGGGAATGGAACCCATAACGTCATATCCAAATTGACTGCTGATTAGTACTGATGAATGTGGTCACTTTAACTATAAAACTTTGTGCTGTGACTCTAGACGCCTTGTACCTAGTGACAATAACAAATCCTCGAAGAGCTCATTAGCATTTAGCATACCTCATGAACACATGGCGTCTTGAACCTAGTAACCTCTGTATCCAGGGACACTGTGTGGCTCTGTTGAAGTCGTTAACTCTTTGGACCCGGCGCGGCATGGTTTCTAGTGACGGCCGACTGCCTGTCGAAGCCGTGCGGCGTGCAAAATTTCGACGGATTAAAAAATTGGCTGCGACGCATTTAACAACATAAGGGAAATAAACCTTGGTTCATTGTAAAGAACATCGGTTGTTTCCCCTGCACTGTCTAAATGAGTTTCGGAAACAGTTTCGGCTTGCCAAACAAGGTTAAGTGCAGTGACTGGCCGGTCTACTTCCTACATTCAAAATGGCGACACGCGAAGCGGACTTTTCATCTGTCTGCGGCCCTGAGCGCTTTAGATGATCTTGACAGCGACAGTAGTGAAAATGAAACAATCCCTGAAGCCTAGCCTACATAGTATACAGAGTGTAGATATTGTAGTGAAAAAAATATAACATACATAGTGTAGATATTGAAGTGAAAAGTGTGTTCAGCAATCACCATTACCACCTGGTCATTTGTGTAGAAGTTCGCTGCAATTTTGGACACCAAAAACACCCCAATATGTGAACAGTTTGTGAACTTCAAGGGTGGAATTATGTTTTAATTCACAGTGGAACCATTCACCAACCAATTCAAAGTGGAATACTCCTGATTAGTGGATTTATTTACCTGTGTGAAGTGTACAAGTAGTGAAACCTTTTGGTTCAATTTTTTGTGTGTGCAAAAAGTGACTACATTTTGCACCAAATAGTAAGTACTATTTAATATTTCTAACTAAAAGTATTGTTTGCATTGGAATGTAGAAGAATAGATCTTTCTAAACATGTAAACTAGATTAGTGTGAGTGTGGTAGTTTTTAAGTAGTATTTATTTTAAAAAACGTGTAGATCTATGCGGCCTATACGGTTTGCACATAGATCTAGCCCTGTGGATCCAAAGAGTTAAAATGGTATTGAAACAGCTTTTCCTAAATCTGTATCTGAATGAACAGATGTTCATGCTTTACCTTTGTGAAAAAAATGGAAAAAAGAAAGTGTCTATGCACAGATTTTAATTAGGGTCAATCAGGTTTTCTTAGCGCATGTTTTCTACCGAGAATTTCAATATCATAAAATTTTGGTCCAGATCATTGTATAATCCTTGATATTTGTATTGGGAGGGAGGATGCTGGGGGTTGAAGGGAGATTGTTTCATTGGTTCAAAACCAGGCTTTATTCAAACATACCAGCAAAACAAAAACCTGGACAGCCCCGGGTCCCCTGGAGACGCCTACACACACCCACACCCACACAAACACACTCGCACGAAAAGTGAACTTCATGAAACCATGACTATACAATACATGCACATCTACACACAAGGTACATATTTCCAAGCATGGATGTATACACATGTTGTTAATTATGTTTTTCATGTAACCCCGATAAGTGTATTGGGAATTGCAGTTCCATTTACCCCAGTAACAGCATTTCTTAGGTTGTATACTGTAGTATATAGGTATATATACTGCTGAGAAAGCATTCAGAATGTCCCAAACGTCTGAATTCAATCCAAAGTAAGTAGCTGTGTGTCCCCCATTGGCGTCAACAATGGCCTGGCACCTGGCGGACAGGGGGCGCCATAGGCATATTTGTGCAGATCTGCCTGAGGGCCTGCTCCAGCTGGCAAGCTGTTGTCAGCCTTGTGCTGTCAAGCCTTTTCCTCTTCCAGGGCCAATGTTCTGGAAAATCACAGAGACCAACTCCACCCCAAGTCATGATGCTGGGGTGTCACTCCAACAGTCGTTCTGCAGGAAGTTGTTGGCGTACCTCATGTTCCGCCAACTGACATACTCTGATGCAGGCTTCGGCATGGCTAATGCAAATGTGGCTTTCGTCAGAGAAAACGATCTCGCCATCACTGCCATGTCCAGTTCAGGTGCTGCTTGGCCCACTGCGCATTCTCTGCTGCCTGTCGTGCAGGACAGCTGCAGCACGGCTGTTGCTGAGACAACTGCCAACACATAGTCAGCTGGCTGATGGCAGCTCCATGGCTCCCGACAGTGGCTCAGGTCATCTCTCCGGCAGGGAGGAATGGTTGGGGCAGGAGGTCTTAGTAGATCTGCTTGTCCTGTCGTGCAGTCGTGACATGAGGTCGTCCCGCTTCTGACTCCATCCTTAGTGCTGCCAGTGGCTTGAAAGCAAGCCCACAAATGACAGATTGTGGAAACTGCCCCACCCAGTTCATGTGCGACGATGCCTGCAGTCGTCCAATAGCTCTTTCCCGAACTAGCGTTCACTCTTGGCATTTTTCTGCTGCTGACAGGTTGTTCGAGAACGTACGAGCCTCGGTTTTTATTGCTAGTGGGTGGTGCCATCTGTTCACAAAGAAAGCTCTAGTCTCGCTGCTTTTCTTCACACTACATGACTGAAAACCACTGTCCGACTTTAGCGCGCCAGAAATGACAAATTTTGTGCGCCAGGCACATCATCAATGGCGACACTCAACAGACCATGGGGCCTCATCTAAATGCATGAAATTTGACTACTTGCCCGTGTGTCAATTGCGTTTCTTTTGGTTTTGAGTATATTGTGGGGATCCTGCATGCGAGAGTGACCGAATCTGCAAAATATAACAATTTTCATGAAATCTCGATCACTGTACCTGGAATCACTATCTATGGCATTTAGTACCCCAGCACCATAGTGCTTCTTGAGAATGTTGAAATCCTACAGCTTGCCCCCGGAAATGACCTCTAGCCCATTGAAATCTATTTTTATAGTGACCTTACCGCCTGGTTTGCTCCGAAGGTACGCAGTTGACGGCAATAGGTCTACCGTCACAAAGATCTTGGAGACCGTCATTTCCGCAGTTAGATCTAAACGTCCGTTCGCGTCTGATCCGCTGTTTTGACGCTATATAGCCAATTTAAAGCAATAAAGAATATTATCTGAATGTAAAGAACATTGCACGTTATTTAAAGAACTTCTTTTTCAGATTGAAGTGGCCACCTCCAGCGTCCAATATCTGTAACTGTCCTACTTTTCACGTTTAAAATGACTGTACTAATCATGTCTCGCATACTTCTTTTGTTCAGGAGATCAATAGTTTTAGAGTAACCTTAGCAACACGGTGACGCCGAGCAGGCCAGTGACAGAGGCTGAAGGGTTCCCCCCCACTAACTTTTGGTAACCTTTGAAGAGTCCCCACTGGCTTGTGAAATCTTGTTTGAATGACTTTCTACTGATTAAGATTCGCCAAACGAACGTGACGATCTAGGAAAGGAAGTCGCCAGAGGTCAGTGGCAGAAGCTTTTACATTTTTGCAGACCGCGACGACTGTTTGGTTTTTTAAAACAAAAATATTAAGAAAAAGATCGATGAGGTGTCATCCCCTGGCTAGTTTTGTTTGGCATGTATGTGTCAATTATTTGTTTAGCACGCAGATTCTTTTTCTCGTGCGCGTGCATGGGTTAGATGTGAGTGTGCGCACACGAAGATGTCTGTGTTTGAGAGAGAGAGAGAGAGCTCAGCTGTTTCCTATAACGTGGAAGGTTTCGAGAAAAGACTCCCAGAGTTCTGTGAAGTATTGCAGAATTTTGCAAACACTACGAAATCCTGATTGAGATCTATGGCAAATAACGGAATAGGTGGAGATTTATGCCTGTATGTTAAATTTACAGCGAATTAGCTTTGATACATATGAAAATGTAAACAGTTTGCAGACATTGCAACGTGTGTATTTTGCCGCAAAGGGTATTGCAAAGGTATCAGGAAGCATGTGTAGTTAATTGACACTTAAATGTTAGTTTTAAAGCAAGCATGTACAGTGAAGATCATTTCCTTTATATTGCTGTAGTGAACAGAAACAATAGCCTTTTCATTGCACAGTTTGGAGCAAGCCAGATTCGAAGTGTAGCCCTTCTTTATGGGGTTACCAGATGCGATCTGGTAAACATGCGGCATCTGGGTAAGGAACGCGCTGTTGATACCGATTTCTCAAGGTTCTCGTGACATCAGTGATTTCACCCCTTGATTCGAGGTGAGGGCTTGAGCATTAAGGCCAGTTAAGAATTTTTGCCCTAGAGGATAAGAAGACGACCAGGGGCAATGAACTGTTTTCATCTCCCGTGTACAGTAAGTTTGCGCTCGCGTGCGTATATATATGTCTCGAATAGAGAAGGTAGATGGCAGCATAGAAAACAGAAATCTCTGTGTGCTTCAAATTTGTGTGGTCCGAGTGGATGTAGCCTGCCGTCTAAGACCACTTTTTTGTAATCCAACATAGTGCGGGCGGTAACCATCTCCTCTCCGTCCCTGTCGTACCTTCCCTAACGTATGGCGTTAGGTACCCATTTGCAGCAGGAGGAAGTGTGCTGCAGCGCATGACTGTTGAAGTGCATTTAGCTCACGAGCCCTGTAAAAAGTCTCCCCAACAGGGCGTCGGAAGCAACGTTCATATAGAAGCGTTCTTATCTAGCATGGAAGGAAAGATACATCAAAACAAAACAAAAAAAAAGGCCGGAAAACGTGTTCCTCTTGCACAGTCATGAAATTGTTTACAATGTAAGCACACAGTTTAGTGCTGGGCCCCAAGGTAAATTCCCAGAGTGTTGTGGTATGCTCCGTCTTATGTCTAGGGGTATTGCTTTTGTGTGATTTTTTTGAATGTTCTGCTCCTTTTATCCAGAACAACAACATAAATACGTGCTAAAAAGGGAGAAACTAACGGTGTGATCGGCTGGGGTGGGGTTAGGGATGGGAGCTGGTGGGAGACAGCAACACGGGTGGGCTGTGACTGTAGGTCGCTACAGAGCGCAGTAGCTGCTGCGCTGGGTGCCGTGGAGAGAAATGGAAATAGCTGAGCAGAATGAGATCTGGGTGCCACGTCGCGGATAACTTTTGTATTCCAGCAGAGTGGTGGTGGTGGTGATTTAGAGGGACAGTGCTTCCACCTCGCGGTGGTTTCGCACTATGGGGGAAGGGTCCTATAACTAAACTATGCACTGAAGATGGCCAGTGCGGACAGGCAGTTTTTTGTGTGGGGTGATGGCCGAATGGAGTTTGCACAATGTTTAACTCAAGGAAATAATCCCTGGCCACACCAGGATTCGAACCAGCAACCTCCATCTGCTAGTCCGCAGCTCTCCCAACTGAGCTAATCAGGTACAGAGGTACCAGAGTACGACAATCGGCCGCCTTTATACTCCTGGCACGGCACGGGCTTGTCAGATACTCGCCGATTTGTAGTCCACCTGTTCGGGGTGACGGGTTCACCTGGGGGGGGGGGTACCCCCACCTCTCGCGCGGCCACCTCCCTCGCTTATCTCGCTTAGATTCCCTCGAATTGACTGACTGACTGACTTGATAACCAAGCGACGGACAAATGAATGCAGACATGTACGGAGGGGCGGACGAACTGACTAACTTAGGGGGCCGATATATCACTTAGCAATAGAAGAATGGAAAGTGTGCAACAGGGCAAGGAACTGCTTTACTCAGAGAGAAGTTTAGGTCGCACACTGCTACGTCTGACAATAGGTTATTAGGCAAGCGTAGCAGTGATCCAGTCAGATGACAGTGTTTGCGGCAGACAGCGTCATGATGTAAGCTAATGAGTTGTGCTTTCATCGGTCGCTACGTTCAAAAGAAAATAAATAAATGAAAAATAATTAAAATATTGTCAGAATCCTTTTTGAAAAAAGAGATTAAGACGACTTCCGTCTGACAATGTAAAAGTAATGACCAAAACAATGGTGCGTTGAAATTCCTTGTGTTAGAAATTGTAAAAGAAGACGCGAACAAAACTGCCTATGTAAGCATTAGAAGAGGCTAAGGCCGTGGCACAGAAGTGCAGATTAGGTATGCTTTATACTTTACACGGAAATGACTGGAATAAACTGCACACTTGTAAATCAGTGTGGATGCAATAGGATAACATGGTGATTCAGCGAGGACGTAAGCAGATACCTCAACAGACGACATGCTGAAAGCGAGCTGATGATGTGCTGAGACAATATAACGTTGCATGCTGCTATAGTGAGGTGATGCAGTGATTCCGTTACGGTTGATGAACATATTGCAGTTGAGGAATGTCATGAGATACCAGCGTGTATAGGTGGGGACGAAGTTGATGGAGTAATGGTACCAAGTCAAAGCTAATAGCATGTTAGCTCACGAAGTCCGACTATTGGCATGTCCATGCAAACGCAACGAGAAAAATGGCACGGGAGTTAGAAGGAATGGAAGGAGAGGTCGAAGGTTTCTGTGTGAGGAAAGAGAAGAGGTCGGGGTGTGGGGGGGTGGTTCAGACTGGGCATAGCTAAGCTGTCTACTGGCTAGCGGAGGCGGCACGTCAGGATTAATTTGGCGGCGGTTCCAGCCAGCACGGAGTGGTCTGCTATCAGCATCGATCACTGCCTCCTGCTGGTCAGTGGTTAGCCATCGATCGGCCAGAGATTGATCGCGTGGTCAGATGGCCGACACTCGAGCCCAGAGCAGGCAGCTGAGGGCGGCTCTAATCATCGCATGGCCATGTTCTCTAACAGTCCAGTCCAGCAGTGTGCAGCTGCCATCACCTACTCCACCTTTTTTGTGTCACTCGTCTTGCCGCAGTGAAAAGTACCACATATACCAGTACCAGTAATGCTGCATAACAGCAGACCAACGCATGCGTACACAAACAGGCCTACTTGTCCAGTGTCCTCTGATTTAGAGATACTAACTTTCAGTTAACTTCCTTCAGTGAAAATGAGATTTCTCAATGAAGGACATGCAGTGACAATATATTTTTTTTAATTTTAAAAAAGTAAAAGGCTACGGATGTAAGCTCCTAGTTATAATTTTATAAAATTATTTGCCTTTGGTATAAAATTGTAAACGCTATTAGCTGACGTGGCGCGGTACCCTGGCGAGCATGTGAGCATTTGTTTGCATGTATCTATGCGAGCGCGCGTGTATGTGTGTGTGTGTGTTGACGGATGCTTGTTTTTAGCGCGTGCGTGTGTGAACGTTTGTGTGTGTTTGCGCGAGTGTGTGCGTGTGTGTGTTGGTTTGACACTTGTGACACCATTTCTGGATGATAAAACAGGAGAGAAAGAGTTCCAGCTTATACATTAATTGATATTGCGTCATTACGTCAAACTTATCAAAGAAGTCAACACTGGCAACGTGTGTGCGTGTGGGTGTCTACGTGCGCGTGTTTCCGCACTCTTGCAGTGGAAGGTGGTTGACTAATATCGTGTGAGGAGTCTGTAAGGGACATCTCTCGTGCATAGATGAGGAATATATTATGTCCAGTTCTATGTCCAGATAAACATTTTTTCAATTTGTTTATCTGTTTGTGATGTATTTCATGTCTTGATGATGGTTCGTTGGTTGTTGGTTGCTTAACGTCCCACGCATGCATATTAGGATAGTGGACTGTAGAGGGGGATGGGTCCTATTACTATGCTATGCACTGAACGAAAACTAGACAGATAACTGCAGTAAGATGCCCAGTGCGGACATGGAGAATAATGTGGAGGGAATGGCCGAATGGAGTTTGCACGATGTATAACTCCAAGAAATAATCTTTGGCCACACCAGGATTCGACCAGCATCCTTCCACCTGCTATTCCACAGCTCTACCAACTGAGCTATCCAGGCCCCCATGTCCTGATGAAGAGGTAGTGACTTGAAACGTTTCCCTTCTTGACTCCATGCATAGGTGGTTTTTAGGTATCTGTGGTGGTATCGATGTCGGTGTTTGTACGTGTGCATCCGTACGCGTGTGCGTGGGTGTAGTGCGCACGTATGCTGGTTTCCCACTTCTGACACAATCTGTCCGTGTTAAGGCAGGAGACCGAGAATTTAAGCTCATGCCTCAACAGAACCGATATTGCGTCTTTACCTTATGACGTCAGATTTATCAAAGACGTCATCATAGTCAATATGACGCAACAGTCTTGGGCTAAATATTGGTCTGTTATGGATAGGTGATAAAACGGAAGTAAATGAAAAAATGCCAATCCCTCTGGTGAGGTATTTTGATGAAAACAATAGATTTTATTAAGAAAAGTGCCACACGTTTAAATAGGTTAGAAGAAGTAAAATGGAAATCACTGTTGTGTTTATGAGGGACCTTTTATGGTATTTTGATATACTATTTTTGGAGGTAAATGGAGATGACGTAACACCTCTTTCTGGGACCACGTATCCATGAAAGGTTTATTTAGAGAGGGAGGCGCAGGGCTGGAGGAAAAACCGTGACGACCTGAGGCCCTGCTGGGTTGGGGCAGACAGACAAACATATATATGGTGTGTATGTGTGTGTGTGTGTGCGATTAAGTGAGACTGTCCGTCTGTCTGATATATGATTTGCATATATATATAGATAGATTTAATATCTCCAAGATAGATTCTTTACAAAAAAGCATGCTATTCTGCAAATTATTCATGTTAAACCTGCCGTCTCTGTTCAGTTCAAATCAGCAGAAAGTTATCCACACTCGTATACTAAATTAAAATTGTAGATATGATTGTTTACAAATTAGGAGAAAGGAACAGAGTTGCTTAATCCCTTTGCTTTTATTCTCGCTGCAAGTTTTTCTCTTAAAGCCACCGCAAAAAGTTTCAGCTAATAAGTACAAGACGGGATCAGTCGAATTTAAACTTAAGTTTTATTCAACTATTTATTCAGCTTTAGGCTGCAGCCTGTTGAAAGAGGTCCGAACAGCATAGGTCAATCCATTCAGTACAGGAGTTATGTACAACGATATAAACGACTAGTGAATCGTGATACTGAACAATGATCAGTCACGAACATACAGAATCAAAAGAACGAACGGCTTCTACATAATTTTGGAGTTATAAGAGAACAATAAATTCCTCCAAATTGGTATGATCAGTTGTAGAATAAGATTTATGAGGAATACGAGAACAACGTATTCCTCTAAAATTGTATAATCAGTTGTAGAACAAGATGTATGATTCCTGAAACAAATCTTTTTAGCCCGATGTCTCTTCCTTCGTTTTCTACCAATAGAAAAATTCAAGTCGTACGATAACTTTAGATGTCTAGATAAGATGTTCGCAATTGTACATTACGTTGCTGTGTAAAGAAGAGTTGGATAAGCGTTTGTAAATTCTTTACATTAAGTCAGGTACTGAAAACTCTAGAGATGTTTGAAAACTTGTATGATTGGGAGGGAACTTTAAATGCCCGTGCGCTCCAGACTAAGGGAACAGCACCCATTATAATGTTGCTGTTATTGTTACTGTTTACGAAAGTAGCGCCTCCATTTTTTTAGGTTTCTGGAGATATTTCCTGAGCTAAAAACTGTTTTGGCCTATTTTCCGTAAGAACTACAAACCACACACACATATATATATATAATGGTATTGAAAAGCGCGTGAATCTAGATCACCAAAGAAATGTGTAAAAGCTGATTACACCTCACATAATTTGACCGATTTTACCAATGTTATTACTAAGAGGAATTTTGGATGAATATACTGTAAAGGGAAGGTAAAAGGCCCAGAAATAAGCTAAGTAACCTATTATTTACCCGAAGGTTTCACAATTCAAAGAACTACTGCTGGACCTTTTGATTAAATATTTGGAATAATTCCTCCTCTCCAACTGGCACCTACTATCCAAATCTTAATCACAACTCTTCATTCCCCCGCCCCCTCCTGGCATCTCGGCGGGAAAAGAACCTACGTGAACTTCTGATTCATTCGAAACTCACTATATGCACCCCCTCCCCTCTACCTCCTGGCACCACCCCTTGGCAATGTTGCCCGCTGTCACACATGCCCATACCTCAGCATCACCACACAGCTCCACATGCCAAAAACCACCTTCAACATCAAGAGTCATTTCACCTGCAGCAACAAAAGCATCATTTATGCCATCTCATGCACCATCTGCCCCACTCTGCTCTACATCGGCGAGACTGAACGACCGGTTTAAGGAACAGCTCGCTGACACGAGACATAAGAGAAACTCCCCAGTTGCAAGATACTTCAATATTCCACTCGGGACAACATGAAAACCTGTTGCTTTTTGGCAAATGGGTGGAGATGCCATAGACAACAAGAACATGGAGTTCCACATTTATGGAGTTCAAAATTTCTCACATCGAAACAGTGATGTGATTGTTGTGATCACTTATACTCGGAGTGCAATTTTTGGAGACTTAGCGTTCTTTGCGTGTGCATGCATAACAATATGTACTCCGCTTACCTGTTTGGTGCAAAATCTTCGAGGAACGGAATGACGCACGAATGATATCGACCCCTCATGTCAAGTCACCAGTTCGGAACACAGACCATGAGTAAAGGTGGTTGAGAAAATAAGTGAAAAGGGAAAAGTTAAAACAAGTGTTTGATTTCTTTTTACGATGGATGGGGTGGGGGTGGGGGGATAGTGAAAGACATTCACTTTTTTCCTGTTGACTTTTACCTTAACTTTATTTCCTTTACTTTTTTTCTCTTGACTGTTTTCTTACAATCTTGGCCACCATGGAACTGATTTGTGCAAACTACGAGAAAAAAGATTTCAACAAAGGGCACGCGAGAACTATATTAGTGATTTCAGAGCGTTTTAAAGAGGAGGATAATAAATTTAGGCCACAGTATTTCCATATCTCACTCATGCATAATTTAAAATATTCTGCTATTTGGAACCTGGTGCCGTTTGTGTGCTTATCTGTTTTTAATCTATATTACCACTACCAGTCTATTTAAGTATTTTCACACTTGCACATTTACTGAATTACCCTGCAACAATGTAAACCTAACATTGGTTCACTGATTTATGGTGAGTTGATTCCCAAGCAGGAGTTAGAAATTCCTATAAATACTTTATATTCTTCCCACAGTTACAAGCGATTGACACGATTTGCCGATAGTGTCTGCTATACACTGATCGATGATTTTTATTCCACCGATTCTGATCGACAGTTTGTTAAGGCGTCATTTAGATACATCATAAGGAGTGTAAACAATAATGACAAGATTATAAGGAGTGCAAACAATAATGACAATTACTATTAATGAAATCAGAACATTTTAACATCGAAAACGAAAACTCTATCATATCAGTGCGTTGTGTTTTCATTGCGTTCTTTGTGGCGATCGGTGTCTTGAGCTAGACAGCACGTGTGTTTCTTCTCACCATTCCGGGAAGCTAATGTCTCAAACATATAATATAATGAATTTAAATCTTTTCCTCCGTCTTCTATTTCCTCATAATATGAACAACCCGATAATGAGTCGCGCAATGATTCTCATGAAATTGTAAAAAGCTACACTCTGGTCTAGACTAAACAACAGTGCGCCCAGCTTGTCCTTCTGTGGATGACGTCACTGCGGCTGCGGTGCTCCCTGCTAAGTTTTCGGCAATCTCCGGGGCGGCGACTATCTGAAAGCTACACTTCAAAACACTAACGTTTCTCGCATCTCGGTTGCTAACCACAATAGATGACTATAGGTCGTGTGACCTCCACACACCATCACTTCTTACTGTTACAATGAATAAAACCAGTCTGTGGTGACAGATAGCTGAGCAGTAAAGGTAATCGCTTTCACGGTTATGTCGCAGATTCGAAACCCATATTAATTTACGATTTTTTTTTGGGGGGGTGTGGGTGATGAGGGAGAAGATTGGGGTAGGGTTAGGGTTTGGTATTAGGTATGACTTCTGTTTTCCTGTATAAGTTCAATTAAGTCTGTGTCTTTGAACTAAACGGGATGAAAGGTGGTCTGCGCATGCGGGGCTGGAACCCGCGTGGGCAAAAATCATTGGCAAACCGAGTTATAACTGGTGTACTTGCTCAAGGTGAAGGTGTTTTGTGACATTTGAAGAACTAGTATTGCAGTGAGTTGTCTCATCATCATTAGATGTGTGTTTCACTCAATCCGACATTACACGTGCAGGCACTCAAGCGTGCGCTCGCACGCGCACACACACAGGCCTTGCTTGCAGTGTTCACCTTTCGGTATATGCGCAGTAATGTAGCCGTCTACATTTGCAAAGTTCTGAGGTACGTAGTACCATCTCGATCTCTGATTTCCCGCGGGTCAAAGACCATGCGATGTATCAGCTAGACACGAACAGTGTCTTTTCTTCCGGCATTCTCTAATAGCGAGAACATTTCAGGCACCAAAGTAGTGTTGCAGTGCCTAACCATCACTGTGCTGCCGAGCACTCGTCTGTGATCTCTCTTGTGGCCGATTCGAGCCACTGACAGTTGTTTTAATCCCGGCCGCTATTTCTTCAGTCGACTCTGTGGGTAGCGGCCCCTTGCTGTCAGATACTTTATTTCTTGCGGTCGTGTACGATTTCTTGTCTCTGAGACAGGGGAACGGCTGCACAAACAATGAAAACCCTCTGGAGAGTCCAGTGTGGCAGGGCCAATGACCTTGAGCAACAGCCGTGAGACGGCAGGGCTCTCCAGTGTCGGAGAGAGTGTTGAGGAGACAGAGGCAGAACAAAACTGAAGGGATTAGAGAAGAACAGAGGCAATTCAGATTCAGAGCGAATTCCTAAAAATCATGCATAAAAACTAGACATATTCTAAACTAGGTCACTAAAGCTGGTGATACGCAGTTCCTCTACAGTACGAGGCAGTTGGCGAAACACTTGGACGCATCTTCTCATTTTGATTCTTCACGTGTTTTGTGTCTCAGAAGAGGGCAGTCACGCTCGACAAGGGCAATTTTATTTGCCGTAAGCCAGCTCTGCAGATTTTAAATCTGATTATCCCGGAAATGAGTTATCAACGGCATATGAAATGTGAATATGTACTGGATAAGGAATATTACTGCAGTTGTGATGCCAGGTTTACAGATTTCATTTACAGCTTTGCTGATTTATTACCAATCTTAAACAGTTTAGATAGACCAGATGCACACATATAGACATGTCATTTAATGCAGGTGTTACACCCTAAAACACATACATTTGAATTTTCTACACAATGACTGAATGTCTCATCACAATGGTCAATGGCTAAGAGAAACATTTTAAATGTGAGTTAATGAATCATATGCCTGCAGAGAACAAAATAGAAAAACAACATGAAATATTGAAATGGCACCATCAAATTTCATACAAAAAGTATCATTTTGAAACTTGGCATTTAGTGTGGTACAAAAATGCATTTGTGGTTAAGATTCTGTGAATACTGTTAGTGTATACAGAAACCTGCATAGCTTTATATCTTGTTGAACTGCAAAACATTACTAAAAATTTATTTTTAGTTTAATTTCAGTACACCATATTTCCATGTTACAAGGCAAAGTAGGCGGAACAGACTGTTCCGTAAATATCTGAAGCATGTTAGTTTTTTGTCCCTGCCTTCACCTTTTTATGTTTCCAAAGTAAGTAGGCTTACAGTTTTTACTATTGCTTTTTCATTCAATGAATATTATGAATTATTAATATTAGGTTTTGACAGCTGAAAATATTTTTCTTTTGTATTGGCTATAGTTTGGATACATCTTTACTCTGCAACTCTCTTCTGTCTCTGCAACTCTATCTCTGGCCTTCCTGATGCCATCATTTATTAAAGTTTATTAATACATCAACACACAATTACAAAATTAGTATATAAAATATCAATGTACAAAGAAAAAGAAAAGGTATATAGCATTAACTAAATGTCGGAGAAAAAAACGTATAAAACCCCTTTATATAATCTTATGATAAGCAATTTTTATATGGACCACAACACTCACAAGAGTTTAATATTTCATAAGTATCCTTGCAATGTATTTTTCGATTTGAAATCAGTACCGTGATATTATTAGGAAAGTAGCAAGACGCGATAAATCATTTTTAATTTTACGGCTAAACAGTAATCCCTCGCGGTTCACTTTTTGCGGATTCACTACTTCGCGGGTTTTAAAATATAGTAGTAGTATTTCCAGGCTAAGAACAACAAAACAAGTTCGGTGACTAAGTGCGTTGTAACACGGGCTGTGATTAGTACATGGGAGGGAGACGACAAATCACGGCTTCCCGCTTTTGATACTTCGCTATACAGTAACTATAAACTTATCTACCGATTTCATCTTGCTTAACAGTTGTCCCTGTTATTAATAGAGTAAAGAGTGGGTTGTAAACAGTACAGGGAGGGTTTAAAAATGTCCAAATACACGTTAAATAAATAAATATGGTGTCCCTACTTCGTGGAAATTTAGTTAATTATTGTGGCCGGCCTTGGAACCTATCTCCCGCGCTAAACGAGGGATTACTGTAAATGTCTTCGCAAGTAGCAGTATCAGATAAAGTGGTGCATCCAGTTTGAAGTTACTAGCACATCCAACAGGACAAAGTGTTCATTAAAGATAATGTTACTGGCATGTTGACAGGTATTAGACAATCGAGTCTCTGGATAACCAGAAATTCCTATTCACAGCTTCAAAATAGGTGCTGGACAGTTTCCTTGTATGTGACGAAAAGTTATCCTCCAGTGCTTGCATGATCGCTCCTACCTGCTCTTCCGGTCATAAGAGTGGTTGTAACGCCCATTCGCTCTGCATATTTTATGTGCAATTTTACGTATGAGAAGGAAATAACGGTCATGCAAACCACCCTAGACCCATATTTTGAATAATAACTTTAGTGCCGATGATTCTGTGTGATATGTATATGTAATATGTATTGTCACAACCCACTCCCTCTCACCCCAGTCATACTCATCAGTGACAGGAGGAGTTTGTGGGGGCGTGTCCTTTCTACCAACACTCGTACAAAACACAACACCAGACCGGCAGTGAAAATTCAACGAGGCCCCAGCCAGGTATAATTTCTCAACTCCCTCAGATCTCCCAAACAATCGACGTAACTACAAATATCACTCTCAATATCTCACCGACAGACTTCACACTACACTGTTAACTTCCCATCCACATCGACCTAGCTCTCCACATTCGCACGCTAACCTTTTGCCTCACGCAAAGCTTGTTTATAATCCAGAAAGTAATACCAAGCTGTCAACCTAGTCAGTACATGGAACACCACCAAATCAGTACCATATGTACATGACATCAATTCTCTCTAACCAACACATCATTAAATGGCTTGTGACAGTCCTTCGTCAGCACGTCCTCATCGCAGCAAAAAGTCACTTTCGATCAATCCCCGATAATAATCACTTCTCGAATGTGTCTAAGTCCCTTCACTGGATATTCTTCGATACTGTCACTTCAGACTGAGCGATAATGTTTCTGTTTATTTTTCTCTTGACGTCCACCGACTGGTCGTCGTCCGACTTTCTCCTAAATGTCCGATTTCGGTTCGCTAAAAAAAAAGTCTCTCTTGTTCCGGAGGGAATAATTTACCACTCCTACCTTGGTTCTGACATGGGAACGATCCACGGTCCCTTACTTCAAGACGTGTGCAGGAATGAAGTTACCATCAAGGCACCCAGCCCGACGTCAGTACTGCAGGTGGGTAAACACATCACCTCCACCTCCACAGTCGTATTGCTCCCGTTGGCTAGACACCATCTCGCCTAGTCACTCTCACTGGAAGCAGGGCTCGGCTCAACACTTCCCTGGTGTCGCCACTCAGATCAGTCCTTGGATCTGCCCCTCTGTAAAAACCCTGAATTGATCTAACTTTAGGCTGTGGCATTACCAACAGTCCCACTCACAAAATCTCTGAAAGTCCTTTTGGTGTTCACCGTTTCCCATTAACTTCAACACCTCGTCAGATGCAAAACTTTCCCGAATATACTTTAGATTTTCTACGAGCCTCACATAAGGTTATGCCAACTAATCTTTGATTCAAAGTTATACATTTCGTTTGCAAAAACCAAAGCCGGCCTACCGCCGTTCACACATTATTCTGGCATGATCTCATAAAAACATACTCAAGTTTCTCAATAACAATATACCCCAAATGAATTATCAAAATCGTGTGAAATAAGTTACCACAAACAGTACCTCACAACCACCATCAGTCAGAGGGAATCTCAGCTTTCGAGTCTCCTTGCACCTTCAGTCTCTCTCTCTCTCTTTCTGACACGCACTCTTCTTTCTCCCTTCCTAACACTACTCAGTTTCAGCTTCAGATAACAGCGCTCACATTCCTGGTCATACCCCCTCCTAGCCTACATGTGTAGTGAGCTGACATGCTCTGGGGTTTTCCTAACAGCCATACTATACGGGCATCCTAATACAAACACAATGCATTGACGTCATACGTACTATTTTTAGCTTCCAGCACACGCACTCAAAAATTACGCGCATACGCGTCCGTGACATGTATCTGTAGCCATTTCAGTTTTGAATCTTTCATATTTGTGATGCATTTGAAGATACCTTTCAAATCTACAGTTTGCATCATCCCATTTTCACAACACTTGGGCAGGTTAGAGTTTTCAGTAAAAATATCATAAAATGGCCTACATCCTCTGTGTTTAGAATCCTAAGAGCCATACACTGCTCCAGAGTAATAGGTATTAATTAGGTATTAATAGGTATTAATGCCATGCCTAAAAAATTTCTGCTACTTCTGTCATTTTTCATGCCCCAAGCAGACTGAAATTTTTTTCTGCATTAGTTTGACACTGGAGACTGGTGGATTTCGGAGAAGCAAGCATCATCAAGTTTAGATAAGATTAGTGATTTTACCACTGCTGCACGCCCAAGGGGAATTAGTAGTCTTTTGACCTTAGTCTGTAAGAGCATTTTTGTTTGTAGAAAAATTTCATCCGAATTTAATTTAATACATTTCTTTAGATTATTTATAAACCATATACTCAAAATTTTTAGGGTTCCAGACAATCTGTATATATTGCAAGGGTGAAGTTTTCTTACTACCGAGCCACATTGCACTAGATTTATCTGCATTTAAAATAAGACTAGATCGACATTTTACCAAAAATATTTACAGTTATAATGGCTTCTTCAAAGGATTCTCTTCCCCCTTCAAGTGTCAGTTCTGTGACATCGGCATACTGCAAGATCTTGTTTTTCAGTCATGTTTACTGTATTTCCTTTAATTTTCTTATTGTTTTGGCCATAATTTTCAATATCTCAACACAAACAAGAACAGGTAGGGTGAAAGAGGGTCCCCTTGTCTGCAGCCTCTTTGTGCAGGAAACCAAATCTATGCCATTTACAGGCACTGTTGAGTTAATATTATTATAAAATGCATGTATCCATTTGCTAAAATCTTCAACAACACCGACACCTGACTCCATCATCTCTGTCCTTTAGTGTGTACAGAACACCACAGTTTGCCTCATTCTAAAGAAAAAAGAAAGCTGACCATATCACCACCTCTTCTTGCTTCTTTCTAAAGGCTTCTGCAAAACTGACATTTTTTACTACCCAGCTTGATTCTTGTCTGTACTTCCTCCCATATTTTTCTTTTCAAACCCTCTCTGTCTTTGTATTCCTTGGCCCAAGCTCGCAGCAACTTTGGTTGTCAATCTTTTTTTTTTCTGGAACCTGGAGCAGCCTGCCTCTCTCCATCCGCATGCTACCCTATACTCTCTGCTTTCTTCTATCTACATTCTCTTCTCTGAAAACTCATTATTTTTCTCTCCCATCATACATTTCATTACATTCTGTTTGTGCCTACTTGAGAGTAGCTTGTGCATATCAGTGTCTGCGTGTTTACATGCATATCAGTTTGTGTGAGTTTACGTGCGTGTTTGTTCCATTGTAAATGCATATTCATGAGAATGTGTGCGTCTTGAATTACTTCGTAAGATTTAGTGCCTCATAAATCCTATTATTATTTTAAAGTACAATTCTAGGACGTTATTGTAAATCTTTTTTGACAGAAAGCTTAAAACTTTGTAGGTACTCCAAACTCATCCGTCCCATACTTAATCTTACAATGTTTTCTTCAACCCAGTCTCATGTATGCTTTATTGTATTGAATTTATTTGAAAAGAGTGGGTGGTTTGCATAAACATTCTTTTAAAGACAAGGGAGAATTTGGCATAAATATCTATCTTTCAACTTTCTGCCATCCAGTTATCTGAAGATAAAGAGAAGTCACAAATGTTCGCCGTTTTCCTTGGAAGACATAGTATTTTTATTCTCGTTAATTTCAATGTTTTATGAAAAACGTACATAGTAATCATTTTCAACGGTCAGTCCTGGAATAGCCGTTCCTAGGATTTTTAACTTTGTGACCCTTAGTTTTTTTTAAAAAGAAAATCAAAACCATTTCTGTTGAGCAGGTAGTGAACGGTAATTACATGGCACGTCGGCACTGGCTGAGTGCTGATGAGTTCATATGAATGAAAAGGAAGAGCTGGGCACTTTAATGAGCCCAACTCCGTCGCACTGCTATTGCTGTATCAACTCCAGCCTGTCTTGCAACAACACGGCCAGTGCATGTGCATCGATCCTCTGACCCAGGTTATGTAATCAGCTCAGCGAAGAAGTAAAACCTGCACTGAATCACGCCCGTGAAATCGGTGGACAACACAATGCGAGCTGAAATGGGCAGCTGGTTCCCTTGTGTAGCCATCACAACGACTCTGACAGGCAGCATGGCTGCGCTCAACCCATTACAGAAAAGATGTCTATTGTCTTGTTTCACTGTAGCAATGTTTGGAATTGGTCCACTGAGTGGCGCCTTGGGAAACAATAATTTGTGGTCATCAAGCACGCCCAGTACAGTAAGTGCACCTTGAGAACTGCAGACCGTACCAATTGCCTTACTTACAAACTCAGATGTTAAGCGGGTTGCTAATGGTTGTCCTCTCTCACTGTCATCGGGGATGCATGAAGGCAACGATAAATTTGTATACAAAAGTCTAGAAAACAGGTCCCATGCACTAGCGGAAACAGGAGTGGTTTTTGGCCTATATAATGTCAGCAGCCGTGGTAATCTGTACCACGCACATAATCTTCGCGCCGCACAAACGTGAACACAAACTTGCACATTTGAGACTGCGAGGGCCGGCGGTTCAGATCCCGTGTCTAGCACGTGTACACTCTCTCTTGACGTGGCATCTCTTTAGAATGGTGACTGTCGGGAGATCGCTGCGGGTACTCTAGCCTTTTCTCCAGCACCCTTCATAACCCTTTCCTCTCCCTCCCCTGCTGGCTGTTCGAGCGCGTCACAGCCCTGGATTCTTCTTTAGTAGAGAGCACGTAGCTGTCTTGTGAAAATCTCTCAGGCAATGAAGGACAGAATTATGTGGTATAAAAAAAAGTGTTGACAATCATGTTACTAAGAGAAAACAACACATATTTTTATAATGAACGCTTTTGTTCAATTCGATTTTCAGGAAGAACCTTCACCTTCAACATGACGTCGACCCATTTACGTCCCCAGACAGTAGATATTTGCTTGACGGCAGGTGGTGCCGTAGCCTGACAGTATTTTAAATGTGTGAGGGGCGCGTATCTCCCTTGATAGAGTTGGCTTCTGCAACGTCTGCGTTGCCGTTGTCTTCTAAATAACAGTGCAGGAAGCTTTTATTTTACCCTTCAGTTTTTGTGTTATGATGTTAGTTACATGCTGCCTGTTTCTATGGCGCTGATTTGCCGATTTTTCACTTTAGAGCCGTAGCAAATAGGCCTACCAGGTTTTCCCTGTTCAGTCGAATAAGACTTTGTGGTGTTCAAGGAGGTCAAAAAGCATATTCATCAAAATAAGAACAAATGTGAACAGCACTTTTTAATGCTTTTTTTACACAGTTCTAAATCTACCTATTAACATCATTATTGATTATGACTATTTCCGTTTGGGTCTTCCGTGACTGAATAAATGACTTGACGCCAGTATAGTCCAATCCTTCAAACTACACATTTAAATATACAGACGTAACTATTAGATTTTAAATATGAATAAAAATGTACTTACAAGTACTCATTTCTGCGTTGCACTTATTTCTGAGAATCTTTCGTTTCTACAAATCAACTACCAGGCGTTAGGCCGGTACATGTAGGCGTGAGGCTGGTACATGTTAGAAATATTCCCTGCACCCTCCTCCACGATTAAATATAGACTGGGACGGAGTCAGTATTGGATATCAAAAAGACCTTGCAGCCTGATTTTCGTGTCGGGCATTCCTGCGTTATCTAACATGTTTTGGTAAAATTAATTAGTAGATAAATGTTATTTACAATATGTTCTGTCCTAGGGTGTAGGGTTGGCCACACCTTTCGTGTAAAAAGTAAATGTAGACCAGAAACTTACAGAACAAATCAGAATACATAGAGTGTTATGTACCGGACAGTGCAATCGGAATACTTTCTTTCGACCTATGACCCCCACAGGACTTACAATACTAACGTCTCTTTCACCCACTTTTCCCCTCCCCTTCCCCCTCTCCTGTCTCCCTTTGTAACCAGCCCCACATCTCTTTTCGCTTACCCTCTCTCCCCTCTCTTTCACTGGTCCCGATAGCATACACTTTTTTTATTGGTTGTAGTACTCCTGGCCACTGATTGGTTTAACACGCGCTACTTCCTATGTTCCGTCTCTTTTTCCCACATTCTCTTCCTGTACATCGACCATGCATGATCAGCTTCTTTGTCAGCTAAGTGATTTTTATTTATTTATTTGTTATTTGTTATCTGTCTGTATCTGTTTGTGCCGTCCTGAAAAAGGGGCCGTGCCCTAAAACATCGACTTGTTGTCTAACTCTCGCTTGGCTAAGTTCTTTTTGTTGTACTGTATTACCCCAAGCCGCAGTCACCTGTTTCTTTTCTCTTTACATTTATAAATTGGTTGAACGGTGGCCATTTGTTGGCATGCTTGCATACTATAATGATCCAGTCAGTTAAGGCTACCAACTGCATAATTATATGTGTTCTAAAGGGGGAATTTTTCTACATCATGTCTAATTTCTGAATGCTGAATGTAAGAATTGTAAATTGCATCTCGTCTAAAGCTTTCTGTCTCCGTCTTTTTTGCTTTGAGCGATAAGATTGTCCTGGAGAACTGTACGTCTCTCAAAATCGTTATTTTGAAGAATGTGTGCCGAACGATTTCACCTCAGGTCTGTTAACATCAGTACCAAATTATGTCTTAAAATTTGTTACTAGCACTAGCATATCTACCAGCACGCGGGATCTCTTTTGCTGAGCGGACGAGTCTGGTCCTGTTTTATATATAGGACTTTAGAGCAGAACATTCCAGAAATGGATGGACATGTCCTGAACACAATGACAGCAGACATGACAATCAGGAAGATCTGCAATACATTGACAGCTTCCAGAGAGACCTATAGAACAGCAGAAACTTCTGGAACGTGACTGAAATTTCCAGAACCTTGCAGAATCAGCTCGACGGTAAAAGGCAGATCTAGAATCCAATGGTACATGTGTATAACTTTTAGCAATGATGATTTCTGCGATGTGAATAAAGTTTTAGCAGACAGATTTTTTTCAAAGAAATCACATTAGAAACTTCAGAAACTTGTAAAAAAATCGAGATGACTTCCTGCAAGGGTAGATCTGAGACAAAATGATTAAGTTTTTAAAAACATTACATTGTGTAGTAGAACCTTCTGGAATGGCGCAGACATTTACAGAATATCCTACGATGAAGATTTCTATACATTCTAATACAGACTTTAAAAGAAACTGTTATGGTATAGCGGCATACTCCTGTTTGTAAATACCGGGACCCTGACCTCCGTGGTCTAACGGTTAAGGCGTCGGCTTCCAGGGCGAGAGGCCGGCGATTTGCCGACTTGAAAATTGGCTATCTAGTAGTTGTCCTACCAATATCCTGGTACTATAGGGAACAGTACTAAGACTGATTGACCCAATGCTAGTATAACTTCACTGCATGATCAGCGCGAGGACTCGTTGGTCCAGTTGACAGTATGCACAAGTTCGTTTATGTGTGTGTGGAGGTTGGGGTTGGAAGCGTTATGCAGACTTTTTATTTTATTTTACCGCGAACGCTAAACTGCCTCTCGACACTAGGCATTTTACTGTAGTTATCAGTTTGTTGGATTTTTCAGTCTGGTTTAGTAACGCAACACCATCTCCCAATATTTCAGCCGTGATATAGCCTAAGCTGCTTGGTGTTAACTCCTTCCACTCAAACCAAGGAAAGCAAATTTCTGTTGTTGTTTTTTTAAATCTTACTCATTTAGCAGTTGTCTTTGGCAACAGTGTCTGTTCGCCTGTTAGTCTTCATGCATCTACATTTTGCCTGCTTGTCCCCATTGCCCCCCCCCCACACACACACAGGGTCCATCCCCATTTGCTGCACTTAAAGCTGAAAATAGCGAGCGATGAATGTCTTTGTTAATGATAATGGCGTCATGGTAGTCTGTGCTAAGCTGTAAAACTGATTGTCATAAAGCGGCACAGCCTTTGTGACGAACGGGAGCGTGTAGAGAAGGACAGCATGAGGCAGGGCATAGGAGTGCTTAAAGGAACGTCCATATCTCTGTCCATAGCCTTCTCTGCCTATGGATAGTGAAGATGGAATAGGTGCTTGAGCAGGGTCTTATTAGTCGAAGTGACAAAATGACGAATACAGTAAATGACTTTTTTTTAAAGATGTATTATATACTAACAGTATTTACACACTCCTCTCCCTGGAGACAACATGCAGAGAGAACAGGTGTTTGATTCACTCTACATACCAGCCCCATATGAAAGACAAACGAATAGCTGACTTGTTCCTGTCATGGCGGATATTCTGGAATAAGTTTTCCGAATTTCCCGTGCACGAAAACCGAATAGCCTGTTTTTCTCTCGTTATTCGGTAATAATTAACTTATTCGGTCGTCTCAAGAGCGAATAGCTTAGGACCGGCTTACACGCTTTGAAGTTGGTACTTTGAAACGCCTTGAAACGCTTTTTAAGCCTCGAGTCAGCTCGGAACCGGTCCTGCTCAAGGTTTTAGGCGGATAGGATGACTTTCTATTTTTCAAAACCTTGAAACCCTGCCCTCCAGCCATCTACCTTTTCGCTTGCTACCACGAACGTCAGGGCAAAAGGTCAAATTATCTCGGTCACGGGGTCAAGGTGACTGCATCGTACCGCGTGTTCATCTGCCATGCTGAGAAAGAGTCCAGAATGTCCCAAACGTCCGTATTCAGAGTCCAAAGTCAGTAGCGGATGTGTCCCCCATTAGCGTCGACAATGATCTAGCATTTGGCGGGCATTGAGCGCACCAGACGGTTCACCACCACCATAGGCATGTTTGCGCAGATCTGCCTGAGGACCTGCTCCAGCTGGCGAGCTGTTGTTGGCCTCGGCTGGACAGCGTTCAGCTTTCTCTGCAGATGGTCCCATGGGTGTTGGACTGGGTTGAGGTGTGGGGTCATGGAGGGCTAAGGCATCACCTGAATGTTGTTCTGCTGCAGAAGGGCCGTGTGTGGGCGGGCACTGTCATGCTGAAAGGTGAGGTTACCGTGCTGCTGGAAGTATGGCACAACGTGGGCCCTCAGAACCTAGTACACAGCCTTGTGCTACGACTGGGCCCACTCGTCGGTTTTTCGTGTGCCGGGGGTAAGCACCCAGCCTCTCTTTGGCTGGGTGGCTGAGCTGATCTACCCGTTTCTTTTCTGCTTTCCTAATTTCCTAATTTCTGCCTCTCTGGTTCCTTTCCTTTCTTCTTTTCCACCCAAAGTTTCCCCAATGTTCAGCCTTTTTTCCTGTGCTGCCTTTCTTCGTGCCCTGGCCTGTTCTCTTTATTCTTACTCTTCCATCCTTATTCTCTCCATGGTTCTTCTTTCTCTGTGGTCTTTAGACTCTGTGCGTTTGCCATACAGGGCGACCCGTGTCGGGGGAGAATGGGATCCTGGGAGCTGAGGTCCCCGATGGGCCCCGCTTGTCATACACCCCTTTGGCCCAGACTTCTCCTAGAAGGGAGATTGGTGTGGCCCCCTCCAATCAATCGGCTGGTCGTGCAGTTCCCTAGCTAGAAGGCTGTATCCTGGGTCAATCTGGTTTTAGTTCTGCATAAGTCAGAGTATATTTGTAGCCCTGCTGGAAATATCCCATGTTGGACTTCATGGTGGGCTGGGAACAGGAGAAATGAATTTCACTTCTTAACAACATAGCTTCCAAACTTCCTCTGCCCAAGTGACACCTCCCAGAATGGGATTCCGATAGTGATGATAATGTGAGGCAGGTTGCTTCTGATTCATTTGTTGATGGTTCCTGGCCATGCTTTCTTGTTGTCGAGGACTTGGCCGATTTGCCAGAACTCGACATCAAGACCGACCTTCAATCACAGGGGGGTGACGAATGTCCGCCGAGTTCGTTCCAAGAGAAGCAGAGTGTTCATTGTCATCAGCACCTACTTTTTTACTTTCTGCTTCCCAAAACTTTCTTCTCCCTATTGGCTATCTAAAGGTCTCTGTCTGCCTTTATGTTCCTTCCCCCTTCTGTTGTTTCCACTACGGCTATGGCACTAGCAACTACAAGTCTGTTCCTCTGTGTTCTTGCTGTGTTTCTGCTGATCATTCTTTCAGTACGTGCTCTAATCGTTGTGTCTGTCTAAACTGTGGTGGCGCTTATCCTGCCACATCTCGTGACTGTCCTAAATGGAAGGAGGAGTCAGCTATCCAGCCGGTCCATGCACACGGCAAGTTGTCCTTTGCCGAGGCCTGCAAACGGGTGGTCGGCACTTCCTCCACCATCTCTTCTTTGCTTTACTCACCCGTGGTTTAAAAGTCCCTGTACCTCTTCTTCCTGTCAGACGGACGTCACGTGGGTTGTAAAAGACTCCCCTAGACAGCTCTCATCCTTTACTATGCCCCCTCCCACAGTTGGCGTGGCCACTCGGACCCCCCAGGCCATAGTCTGTTCCCTCTACCAAATCCGTGTCTACTTCTACTAGATGTCCACCGAAATCCCCTCAGCCTTCTCAGGCAAGCGCCCCTTCAAAAACTGCTGTCCCAGTAAAGCACAGCTCTGCAACTTCCCACTCCTCTAAGCCGTCTTCCTCCTCTTCCTCTCGAGGAGGAGGCGCCCATGGTGCCCACTCCTCCACACCCGTTGCTGCCTCCTTTTCCCCTAACCATTTCTCAGTCCTGGCTGATGATGGTGAGGTCAGGGCACTCTCGCTCTTTTCGTCCAACTTGTAAAGATGAGATCGCCCCCTTAAGTTGGCACGATCTACTGGAGGATATGGAGATGGAGGATGCCGCCCTTTCCTCTGCCTCATTCTCTCCAGCTAAATTTCCTCGCATCCTTCTTCCCTGTCCCCTTACCGTTGCTCTAAACCCCTCGGTAACATGGCCTCCATCATCCAATGGAACTGTCGGGGAATCTGAGCTAACTACAAGGACCCTAGATGTCTTATCTCTTCCTTCAATCATCCTGTCCATGCCCTGCAGGAAACCCTCCGTCAGCTTGGGTTTCCCGTCAAGAGTTGGATGACCTGATAGAGCAACTCCCCTGTCCTGTTCTTTTTCGGGTAATTTCAATGGCCACCATCCTCCGTGAGGTGGTGGGTCCTACGAAACCCAAGGGGAGTTTTCAGTTTCATTCTTTGCAGAAACGGACCTTTGTCTTATCAGTGACGGAAGACCCACTTTCTGTCAGCCTCATAGTGGTTATACTTCCGCCCTTGATCTTTGTGTGTGTTCTCCCTCTATACTCCTATACTCTTCTGTACAGTAGAAGGAAGGCTGCATGGAGAGGGGATGGTGACGGTGGGTCGAACGAAAGGGACGGAAACGTTACATTTATGGGTCCCTTGTAGTCAGGACATGGGTGTCCCGCAGGCCAGCTTTCTGTCTACCATTCTGTCTACCATTCTATTTTGTATCAAACTAGTCGCCAAATTAAAATCGGTCCCTCCTACAGTTGACGCCTCTGTATATGTTAATGATTTTGCTTTATGTATCTGTGGCAGGTATCTCCCCTGTCTCGAGCGTCAGCTGCAGCTCTCTGTAAATAGTGTTCAAAGTTGGGTCTCTTCCAACGGTATTAAATTTTCCACTGCCAAGTCTGTTTACAGCTACTTTTGCAAACTCTGTGGTCACTGTCCGGAGCCCACCATTCTTATTGATGGATCTGTGCTCTGGGCGGTCGACGAAGTCAGATTTGTAGGTGTCATTTTTGACTGCGAACTTTCGTTTTTAAGCAGCATACGGTCCCTTCGTGGGTCGGGTATGAAGGCGCTGTTACGCTGTTGTGAAGTGTGGATCGGACCACTCTTTGACGCTTGTATCGCTCTTTGGTCAGATCCAAACTGGATCATAGTTCTGTAGTGTACAGTTCTGGCCGTCTTTCCTACATCAGACTCCTTGATACTGTCCACCACCATGGTCTCCAGATCTGTCTGGGGGCCTTTCACACCACCCCAGTTGACAGCCTTCCGTCGACTTTCATCCCCTCATCTCCTACATCTTCTCTCTCTGGCAAACATACTGGGACAGTATTTTCTAACAAGCACCATTCCATCTTTCCCCCTCTCTTTCTCTCTGACCCTGTTTATTGTGCAGAGCCTGTGGGGCGTGGTGATGCTGCCCTGACGCGCCTTCGTTTGGGTCATACCCACCTCACACACTCTTTCGTGCTCCTCTCGGAATATCCCCCCACCTGTGACTTTTGTAAAGCACCTCTCGCCATCCGACATGGTTTTATTTTATTGTATTTGTTTTAGCCGTCTCCGCCAACGGCAGTGTTACGCCCCTCCCTTTCCTGTCCTCTTCTGTTCCTTTCCTCCGTCTGTGATCCTGACCTTTTTAGGTACGGCTGGCCTTTATTGACGTATTTAGACATGTTGCTGCAATTTTAATTCATCTTTCGGTTTTAACTTGAAGACTTTCTCCATCATATCTCGGTCCCCCTTCTGATATCCCTTTTATCGCTGTAGTACGTAAATTTGTGCTGCCGTGATACAGCTTCTGACACTGTGGTAAACCACAACCAGCCAACCAACCAGGAGCTGGTTGAGGTCAGCTCCACCTAAAATCATGATTCTGTGGCCTCCTCTGCAAGATGTTTTTGGTCTACCTCTCGTTCCGCCTCCTCCATACTCTGATGCAGCCGTCGGCGTGGTTGATGCAAAAGTGGCTTTCATCGAAAAGGATGTCTCGCCATTCCCGCCATGTCTAGCTCACGTGCTGCTAGTCCCACTGCATTCTCTGCTGCCGATGAATTGCAGTCTGTGTTGACCGCCGTGCAAGACGGCGACAATACAGCTGTCGCTCAGACAAGCGGTGACGCGTAGTCTGTTGGCTGATGGCAGCTCCATGGCTCCCGACAGTGGTTCGGGCTGTCTCTGCGGCAGAGAGGAACGGTTGGCGCAATCGCGGTAGATCTGCCTGTCCTGTCGTGCAGTCGTGATACGAGGCCGTCCACTTCTGAGTCCATCCCGAGTGCTTCTAGTGGCTTGAAAGCGAGCCCACAGGCGACAGTTTGTGGAAACTGCCACACCCAGTGCATGTGCGACGACGCCTGGGCGGTTTGCAATATTTTGGTGCTCATACTCTAAAAAGAATAAACCGCCATATTAATACTAGCTACATGTGGTAGTAAGAAAAGGACGATCTGTTACGTCATATACGAAAAAAGCAAATCAAGAGTATTGTAGCTAACGTACTAGAAAAAGAATGTTTTTAAAAGACAGTTATAATCTTGTTGCTTGAAAGTTTCCGACTGTGAACAGAATATAATCAGCTGATGCCTAAGACACCCGGTGACTGTTCCTTACCTATAGCTATAAACCAGCTGTCGCCTAGATCAAAGTACAGAGTGCCAGTCTGTACAAAATAATCACAGATAATAATCTGTGTGACCAGACTGCTTTTCTCTATGCATCTATTACCTTGATGGCTATTCTATACAGCGCTGAGATGAATGTTCAATGCACAGCTGTAACAACGATCACTGTTTTCGACAGAGCTATCACAGTTGTGTGTACAAAGCATGCATCACCCCTATAATTATTGTCTGCTTGTCTGCAGAATCATCTCCTTGGTTACTAAGCTGCATCGAAGTGGTTTTGACCTGTCCTCAAATGACGAAAAAAATGTCGATATAGTGATCTGTTGTGGTGTATTGAAGACTGATAGTTTAGTAACGTCTTCAGATACCAGTTGAAACCAAAAACCAAACGAAATCTTTGAAATTAATTTCGTTACCAGGGTAAACTTGCAGAGTGTCCTTCGATCGATACTGCCGCGTCTTTATATCACCAGTACAAGGAACATTTCCACACTGTCTCCTTACCTCAAGCTTCGCATTGTCTTCCTAATCTGATTAAGCCTGGCCCACCTGGCGTTCAGCTAAACAAGCCGTCAGCGTTGTCATATTTTCTGTATGTTTTCCCAAAGCTGACAATCCTGATAAGTGTCGTCATTCTTTAGTGACAGGCTGCAGCCTCTCACAATCGTTAGTGTTATGCTTCCACGCGATCTTGATGAGTATAACGTTCAGAGAGATAATGAAATATGACGACAGTCATCATCAGCCCTTAGAGACTTTAGTACAATCGTTGCCCATAGGTCTTGCGGCTCATGTGTGTAACCATCAGGTAGACGACACATCACAAAAGAGATTGTATTATAACAAAGCAAGAAATGCAGAGCTGAGATTGCCAAAGTTAATCTGTGACAAGATCACCCGATTAAGATCTTTGGTGCCATGGCATGCTTAACAGTTCAGGCTGGCATCTTGCTAATAAGCGTAGCTTATTACGTGCCTGACATTTCGTGCTCATCGCTCTAGTGAGTGTAGCCATATCACGGCTTATTCACTCGTCTCAATCTACAGATGGTCGACGACATCTAAAGGCTGCACCTACGCCCTGTTCCCTACTCTTATATACGTCATAGGCCCATATGCCCTATGTCCAATGCTCTATGCCCTAGGGTGATGAACTAAGGTGTGTGATGATGTGGTGAGTTAGCAAACTTTCGTGGAGTTAACGATCTTACTATTAAAGACAAGGGGTGGAAAGAGAAGAAGACATTTAGAGGAGTTTTATTTTGCAATTTTGTGTGCCACCTGCGGCGCTGCTGCGCCTGTTACAAGGGATTCTCCGCATCATGTAGGTTGAGAGCGGGCCTCAACGAAGACACTGTCAGGCGGTGACAGCAAATAGACCTCGAAAAATAAAATCCCCAGCATTGTAACAAATCTGCGTTTGTTGATAAACATAGAACAAATTATTAAAATCCACACAAACTCGTGGCGGGCCGTACTTTAACTTATTGGACTCGACTTCTCAGAATTACTGGACAAACTTTTATGGTGATCTCGTAAAATGTAGATTTAATTGAGCAATCCTCACCAAAACCTTTACTGCAACAGGTCAATGGTTCCTACACCAAAGGGTGACGACGCTATGAAATAATGTGAATAACTAGAGAAATCTACCGAGGGAAAAGATTCTCATACTCTGACACGTTCGCTCAGTCTCACACAGGCAAAACACTTCTAGCTCAAGAGCCCCAACCCTCGTAAAACACACAACTGCAGCGAACTGTTATTCAACATATATTTCAAACACTAACTGGCTCGACAACATCAAATATATCAAACAGATTATTTACAGAGAATCACCGTGCTCGTGTCTAGGGCAAGACGCTGCCTGATTACGTCATACCACGTGGTATCAGACAAAGAAGATAATCAAACTCCAGAGGGGGAATCAAACTGCAAAACGGCCTATGATCCCGCTAAATACACAAATACAGTAAGCGACCGACAATAGAGCTCCTACTCTTGTCACTACTGAAACCACTACTTCTGCGATACACAACTCTGAAGCTATACAAACTAAATCAATAAGTGACCAACGACAGAGCACCTACTCTTGTCACTACAGAAACAACTATTTCTGCGATACACAATTCCAAAGCTACTCCACGACCAGCAATGAAGCTATAACACGGGCTCGATCCACACTTCACTCTATGCCTCCTCTTTTGGCTTTATTGCCCGGCCACTAGCTTATGAGGTATCCTGTCTCCGGCAGGATAAAACCACCTATCTTAAATCAACACGAGTCCCAGACTCTAAGATAATCTATGGCAAGAGCAGTCCTACAAGGCACAACAACAGACACTTACTACTTTGTCTAGTAGTCGGCAGAATACACCCCGGGTACCTGCGTGAGATGCTGGAGTCGTTTGCTCTTTTCACGTCTTTGGCTAATATGGCGAGGGGTCGAGGTCCGTGGGTCTACACGTGTCTGCTTTAACTAGGTCTCCCTACATTAACTCTCTCTCCATGTCCTGTCTCTGTGTGTGTGTGTGTGTAATCGCGTTTTACCTCCTTAAATAGTAGGCGTTCTGACGCATTAACCTTGAGTAAACCGGTTCTGGTCAGACTAGGTGGAGCGGGGCAGCTGCCATGACCAATGGCGTATCACTCACCTATCTAAGTGCAAAGAAAAGGGGAGGAGCTAGCTGGCTAAGCTAAGAGTGAAAGGTGATATCCTAGGAGTGACATGTGACACAAACAACCGGAAATATGTGAAATGCGGTGCGTTCTGCTCCTCCTGAAAGTATCATAGACTACTGAGCAAAGTGATAAATAATAAAAAGCTGGAAAAGTTTCGCTGGAATACACTGGATCGAGTTAAGATGAAACGGGTCTGGCGAGAAATTTGCCTAGTAATCGCTCGTCTAAAAAGATGTTTGTTAACTCTACAAAAGAAAGTGTTAATTAAGTAGAATAAGAACGTACCTGTCTTAACAAGAAAAAGGGTGTTTTTAGGAGAAAATGGGACCTTAGGGAAGCTATTAGAAAAGCAAAACGAGATTGAGGTGCGCTATAGCAGTGGTGACCTTGGGGCTGCCTGGCAGCGAAAGTTTTTCCTCACTCGAGTTCCAGGTGCGCATGTGCAGACCACCTCTCATCCCGATGAAATTATTCTTGCAGAATTATGCTTGAACTAATACATGAAAACAAGGGCTAGTTGCACGGCTTTGGCGTAAGCCCTTAGTCCAGGCGTAAGAATATCGTTTGCACGGCTCCTGAATAAGGAAAATTTAGTCAGCAAAATTTGCGTAAATTTAGACCAACAGGGGAGGAGGCGTACGGGCGGACTAACTTTGGCCACTGAAACGGAATTTGTAGAAGCATGTAGCAATACGTACAGGACCCACAACCAGCGACTGGAATCCCCACCCCTAATCCTTAGCACCACCCCTAATCCCCACCATCACCTAACCGCCACATACACCCATAAACATCACTGTCCCATCCTTCACCCACATCCCCCACCCCTAGCAATCACCGTCCCACCCTTAACCCACACCACCCCATCCATAAACATCACCGCCCCACCCCTTTCTCACCCTTCTGCTAACGCCCCACCCTGAACACTACCCTACCCTCACCCACCCCACCACTATCTCTCCGCCCATGGGTGCATGAGTGGGGGTTAGGAGTGGGGTTTTGTGGGCAGGGTTAGAGTGGGGGTGGGGATATGGGATGGATGAACTATAAGAATGACGCTGTGTAGAGTTCATGGCTTGACCTACACTCATCAGTTGTTGTGGTAAGCGACAGAGCTGAAAAGCTTGCTAGTGTGTTCTCTCACCTGTTCCAGCTCTTTTTGACTCTGGTCATATTCCGCCTACTCATGTTCCATTACCTAAAAAAAAGCTTACCATGTTTTTCGTGACAGTAATTCGTGAAAACCTCATCATTATGGACATCCGTATATCATTCTTGCAAAAACTTGTCCTTCAAACAGATCTTTATCTCTTTTTTTACCACTGTATAGTAACATTTAGCTGCTTTGATTTAACCAGAACAACTTAGTCCGATTCCATGTAAGGTATTTTCAATACAATTTTTTCAAAAAAATTCTTGTCTTTATTCGATGTATACAGATTCAGAAGGCATTTGTAGACCAGACATGATAACTTTTGTTGACTGCGACATAATGTAAACCAAAAACATAGCTTTCTAGATTTCACAGACACATCTACCGGCTACTTTCCTGTTTCACCGTTTACCATCAAAGAGGGGGTTGACTGTTTCAATTTGAAGATGATTTTATAGAATTTCAGTTCCAATTTTGACACACAATCAATCACATCGTAGCCTCATATCTCGCACCCGAAAGTCAAGATTGGTAAAACTGTTTTGTCGAAAAAATCCAATATTAGGTCAACAGGTAACACGCTCTCGCTGCTTCTCTTCAACAATACAAACATATCGCTCTTGACGCTTTATCGTACAAGTCACGCTGAGCAACATACATCCTATTATTGTAATTCAGTTTAAGTCCTCAGTACAAAAATTAACATTACTTCAAGTTTCTCAGTACCGATAAAAAAAAGTCATGTATATTTCTCACTTTACATCTGGAAAAGATTATTACTTTACAATTATGGACATTTAAACCTTCATGCCATTAATCATTAAGAACCAAACTAAACCAATCCATCTGGGATAACTTCGTTAACTTTTGCAAGCTTATGCAATACGCAGTGCAGGTGCCCAACACGGAAAAAAAACGGTGTGTAAATAATATGATACATGTATAGAGGGAGGAGGAGGAGGAGGAAGAGGATTTCTAGTCCTCGCATACCTATATAAGATAAGATAAGCGAATGCTTTATTTCCCACATGCAGGCATAGGACTTTTTCTTGGTGTCACAGAACACGGGCAATCCAACAGTCAAATCCCAAAATAGACTAAAGCGATGGGACACTTCCCTATACACACGCACCCAAACACGTACACAGCACCCTCACCCATGCTGCAGGCGCACACACACATACGCACACACGCACACTGATTCCTTGCGTTTTTGCCATGTTGAGGGCAACTGACTAGGAAGGAGGGCTAGAGAGATAGCTTGTCCGGTTGGCAGCAATACTGTGTACCCATGGCTCACAAAATATTGCATTTTTTCATCATTGAATAACAGTAGATCTTGTCGCACTCACGACCACCAGTCTTCTTTGTTAAGGCAGGAAAACTTTAGTTTTAATTTATTTTCGTCTTTGAAAAATCACACAAAAAATGATAAGCATTTATAATTGATGAAAAGTAATGAATAATATAATGATAATCATTCACAGTGTATTTTATTGTTACACTTTATACATGTAGTCTCGGGTAGGGTTGTTAGGATATGGTTACTTTTAACATAGAAATGTTACATTAGTGTAAAAAATATTTATAAGAATCTTCACGCTTTCTGTAACTATAGTAGGCATACTTATTAGCAATCCCTGAAAAAGCATCTTCGTATACCATCTGCCAACAATAACATGGAATGTCAAAACTCTTAATGTAATTTCAACGTAAACTAATACGATATATAAGAGAATTTGTGGCTGTTTTCACGACTCTTCACATTAAATCATAAGTATAATAATCTATATTCAGCTATAAAATTCATAGCTATATTTAGTTGTAGCGCTCATAGAACATTTGTCTACCTCACCTAAAACCATTATATGAGGTTTATTCTTTTTCAGCTGAAATACAGCCTGATGCAAATCTAACTACAATCTTGTGGAAAGCTCACAATAATCGAAACCTTTAATTTGCAACCATACAATAATACTGGATCTATCAGAAGAATTGATTTCAGTATTTAGTGAAAGTGATTTCTACATTTATGCAAAGTGAAAAGGCTGCTTTCATGACTGCTCGAGACTGCTGCTGAAAACACATTGCTATTACTAATTTTAAATCTTAAGTATGGTAACTCATTCACCATTTCTATAAGCTTGTCTTAAAAAGAATGCATCTTGCACGGACTTTTCCACACGTGATCACTATGTTAGAAACACGTCACCAGCGTAATGTCTACCGCCTGGACAAGTTCAGCGAGTTGTTGTTTATTAATGATTCGAACTCAACAGTAGAAACTGACCGAACGTAGACTAGTGGACTGACAAATGAAAGAGGCTAACAGTATAACATTCTAACCACAGGTGGAAATACAGCCTGACATACAAGCATTGCATAACCCGCCTGGCAGTAATACGATTCACATTCTACGAAACGTTTACAGACTTACAGACAAAATAATAAAGACGCACAATTACGCACTGGCAGAAGAACATAAAGAAATCCACCCAAATCTCCGATATCTGCGACTGAAAAACTGAAGGAACTTGACTGGCTGGTTGTTTTGTATGGCTGCTTTTATGAATGTTTGCAAACATTACATTGCTTTCCTTGTGCAGTGTTTTACACCGTCAATCTTGTCTTTGTCTTGTCTCGTCTCGTCTTGTCTTCCACCTGCTAGTCTGCACCTCTACCAACTGAGCTATCCAGCTACCCTCTAGGAACATGCTGACCGTCGGTCTGAGTAGAGGTGTGTGCGTGTGCGCGCGCGCGCGAGAGAGAGCTATTAAGAACGTTTTGTATATTGTACTTATGTAGCTGCATCCCAACTAATTGCATCCTAGAGTGTGCCTTTTTGTATGTGTAATGTAACTCCAAATTAATGTACAAGTTTATGGATATTATCTTCTCTTCGGATAAAATAAATATATTCTTCCTAATTGATAAGCATAGGATGGCGTGGACCGACAGCCTCACGAACATAAGACGGGCTTAAAGACTGAGAGAATAAAAGATACATGTTTGGAGTCTGACCTCTCTCCCTTAAAAAAAATAATAGGATGGACATCCACTTACTATCTGACAAATAATCATAATCTGTGAGCACACTTAAGACTGGTGTTTTGCAGTAGAGTATTACCATTAAATACTGACTGTTTCATTATATTTCCTCTGTCTTCTATTTCAAACTATCTTTTCATCTGTCTTCTCACCGTATAAAATAAACAGCTTTACTAAGACATCTAAGCTGCACGATGATGAACCAGCCCTAGGCAGGAAGAATGGCAGCAGGAGCAGCAGCTCCTGAGTGGAAAGCGAGGCCTCGTGACTCAGACAAGACGATATGTTACGAAGATATTTTGCATCTCACTCCTGCAGAAGAAACCACCTTCCTCTTCCTTGTTCCCCCCTTCAATGTCTGAGTCTGGTATTGAGGTCACTGGCGCCACGGTGTCAGTCTGTGGGGACAGTGGTCGGTCGTGCTCAGACGTGGCCTGCCTACGTGGCGGCTTAGAGATACAATCGACTCTTCCCCCGGTCATCTGCTGCCTGGCCCGTGTCTACCTCTCTGTCTGTCGCTATCGAATGACCTCCATTACTTGTCACTGCAGGCCGTCGCCCTGCCCGGTCCAGCGGTGTACCAAGTGCGTGCGGACGTGTGTTTTTATGTCTGTGTGCCTGATGATATACGCATGAAATAAGGCTGGTGCCATTCCATTGCTTGGTTTTGCCTTTGCACTTTGAATGTGCACGTGATTTTAGTTTAATACTTAATTGTAATAAACATCATCCTAATAGGAAGTCTATATGGGCCTCATATGACCCCTGATGCCACAGTATGGACATTCTTGTCCTAAATCAGTAGTAGCAAGTCTTCTGGTTCAACTTCTGGGTAACGTGTGCAAAGTGCACTTTTTTTCTTCTAGAAATGATTTCGACCCGTGATCTCTCATACATCCACGTACAGACAGAGTTTCACGTTTTCGACAAAAGTGTAAAGCTTCAGAACGAAGGAGGGAGGAATGGAGTGAAGGAAAAGGGTTGGAGAGGGAGAACTTTGTCGTTGGTGCCAAATGCAAATCAACATTAGCACCGTTGTGGAATAAGTATCTTGATGAGACACAATGTCCGCTCAGCGGTTTGCTTTTGATGATGGTTTCGGCGGCACGCTGACGTGACTACATAGCTTTATGGCGGATGTATTCACCTAACACCTTAGTCATGAGTACACCAAGAGCTACCAACCACACTGTGACTGCGTCTCTCAGCCCCTACAGTCGCCCTCAGCCGTCGTTAGTTTGGTTTATCTCTCTCTCCCCACCCCACCCCCTTTAATCTGTCTTCATTCTCATTCTTGGTTTTACTCTCTGTCGTTCGTTCTTATTAACGCTCACGTGAACTCATTGAATTCTTTCTTACGTACTCATCCTCTCGCTAGCTTTTACCAGACGCTACTTCCCTTTCCCTTCCTTTGTGTGTGTGCATTCGTGCGTGCGTGCGCGCACGCGCGTGAGTTCGTGAAGTCAGTGATCTAGGGCTGCACGTTGAGTGAAAGCATTGACGTATAATTAGGATTGGATGTCGTATGTGGATGTGTGTGTGTGTGTGTGTGCGAGGGGGGGGGGTTATAGTCGGCTGTATGTCAGAAAGAGGGAAAATCAAAAGGATAATGCTTCTGCGTTTTTCCTTTTCTTTTATAATTGGTAGATGCAAAACATGTTGCTTGCTACTGCTGTTGATTTTGTTGAATGTGGCTGTGTCTGTACTTTTGTATAGGTGTGTCAATGCATGTTTGTAATAGAGAAAATCTTTGTTGTCCTCGTAGCTGAAGAAAGTGTTTGGCATATGTATATCGTCATACTTCAAATTGTCTTTCGACTTGCTTTTTTTTTCTTCTAGTTCTTATGCAAACTCAGAAGTCACAGGTCACACAGACAAACACGCTTAAGATACTCGTAGAGTAAGCAAACAGTTATACAAACAGTTGTATGTAATACACAAATATACTTAGGGTTAGTGTTACAGTGATAATTCTCACACAAACAAAAACATCACAAACATATTCAAATGATCACTGCAGATACAACCCTTGTATGGATACATCTAGATGCACATTCAGGACTCCATTCGATCTGCACTTCCACGCGTAGTAACCTGATAATGTATGTGCCATTGCTAAAGAATTATTTCTTAATGGGTTATAGACGCAGGGTTCTAAGTCAAATGATAAATAAACTTACCGATGAAACAAGTAAACAAGAAATTGGATTTTGTGCTTTAAACTATTAATCAGCTTCGCGCGTGGGTTTCTTAATTTATCAATTAGAATGTTGTCCGTGGGATGGCGTACTTGTCACTGATACAGAGGGTTGTGGTCTGCACTCCAGAGCCGTTACCCTAGAGCGTCAGGGGCGTGTGGGCCTGGATCTCGGGTCCGGTACATGTGGCACTGTACGGGGATGGTCGTTGCTACCTGTGGCTCTTTTTACTGGGGTGACCGTTGGTACCTGTGGCAAAGTGTACAGGGTTGGCCGTTGGTACCTGTAGCACTGTGTACAGGGTTGGTTGTTGGTACCTGTGGCACTATCTACAGTGCTGACCGTTGATGCCTCTGGGACTGTGTGCAGGACTGGCCATTGATACATGTGGCACTGTGCACAGGGTTGGCTGTTGCTGCCTGTGGCACAGTGTGCAGTGCTGACCGTTGATACCTGTAGGCTGTGTACAGGGCTGGCCTTTGGTACCTATGGCACTGTATACAGGACTAGCTGTTGGTACACATGACACTATGTACAGTGCCGGTCGTTGGTACATTTGACACAATGTACAGGGGTGGCCGTTCATACATCTGACACCCTGTACGTGGCTGGTCTTTGTTACACGTGACACTGTGTACAGGGGTAGCCGTTGGTATATGTGACACTGCGTACATCGCTGGCAGTTAGTACCTCTGGCACTGTGTGCAGGGCCGGCTGTTGGTACATGTAGACCTGTGTGCATGACTGGCTGTTGGTACGTGTGGCACAGTGTGCAGTGCTGGCTGTTGGTAGCAGTGGCGCCAAGTGTAAGGCTGGCTGTTGGTTACCAGTGATGCCGTGTGCAGGGGTGACTGTTGGTACGTGTAGCACTGTGTGCAGGGCTTGCTGTTGGTACGTGCGGCACTGTGTGCAGGGCTGGCTGTGTGTACGTGTGGCACTGGGTGCAGGGCTGGCATTTGGTACGTGTGGCACTGGGTGCAGAGCTGACTGTATGTAGGTGTGGCACTGGGTGCAGGGCTGGCATTTGGTACGTGTGGCACTGGGTGCAGAGCTGGCTGTTAGTACGTGTGGCACTGGGTGCAGAGCTAGCCATTGCTAGTTTTTTCTGTGCACCTTTATCCCCTTTCTCCCCTTTACCTCTTTCCTCAGCACCCTTTATCATGCTTTCTACTAAACGCGAACTACGAATAGAACAATTTGTTAATTGGTTGATCAGGCTCTTACAGCGTGCATCCACACACCGCCAGGAAACAAGGCAAAACTTGAATTCTGATACAGCTAACAGCACATTAACACAGTCTTGAAAAATTGTGCATACTGTCCATCTTGACGCAATTAAATGAATATATTAAATATGGTGATAATGATAAGAAGGAAAACCCTTCAATAAACCTCACACAGTAAACCTCTCTCTCTCATACAGTCTCTCTCTCTCAGACACACACACACACGAATGCCATAGATTGTTTAAAATATCGCAGTTTAAAGCTAAAAGAATTGAAACAAGAATAAGTCCATGGTATTCGTCCTATTTTTCAGATCAGAACTCCACACTGACACTGGGTTATGACGATTTATATACTTAATGCTAGATTCAAATGAATAATAGTATAGTGACTTGCCGCGCATAATGCGCGCACGTATGGACATAAATGCCACTAATAAAATAAACCATCCAGACATCCTAGCAAATACTAGCAAACATCGATCAGTGGGCAGCCACTTAAGACTTGAGGAGGTCCAGCACAGGAGTAAGAAACAGAACAGCTCGCCTTCATTTACATGTAGATTTTATCAAGTACAGTGGTAGATTTTATCCCAGTTTTAAAAAAAACGTTTTACCAGGGTCATTTCGCCGCTTGTTGTGTTGTAGCTGGTAAAGCCTGCCTTAAGGGCTACTTACACGTTGCAATGCTCTCAACATTGAGAGGAAACATTTTTGGAGAAATCTCCGTACACGCTGCAAGACGCCTGCAACATTTCATATCACGCGATCATCACAAGATCAATTTGGGACGTGAGAAGACCAATATGGACGAACACCAACAGTTTATTTTACGCCTCACGCGCTAAGTCCCTGTTTACGTAATCGGAGGAAGAATAGTCATATATGCAAGGATGATGCTGCCAAAGCTCTATCAGTTGGAAAATAAGTTCTTCTGACCAGTTTAGGGACGGTCTAAACATTATCGCTTTGAACTAGACTACTCCGCACTGGATAGATCTAGCCCGATTTTTTCTGATTGGCTAAATCACCTGCTACATTTTAAACCCCTTGCAAGATTTTAGCCCAGCATATTATATCAGCGTAAAATGTTGAGAGGCCCCCTGCAACATTTTCTGTCAACATTTTAGCTTCCATATATGGTAAAAATTGCAACGAAAACTCGAAACATTGCAACGTGTAGGGAGCCCTTTATTGACAGTCTTGCTGACAGAAGTGCATACAGTCTGATAGTATTCTGCTACTTGTGCGAGGAAACGACACAATGATTTTAGATTTTTTTGCGGGAAGGGGGTGCTCAAGCACGCAAAACGAGACCAGTCCCTGAAAAATAAGTCATCAGAGCTGTCTCTGTCTTGTGATGTGTCTTAAGCTGTGTAAAATAGTACTTAATTCTTTGCCTTCATTGCAACATATTTCTGTAACTGTAACAACTGTGGGTAGTCAGCGTCAGACATTTAGACAGGTTAAGTTGGTCGATACACTACATATAGTCTTGTGGGCAGCCATCTTGTCTTAAAATAATTCTCGGGAACTTTGTGTGCCTCTTTGTGACTACAGCATCTTGGTTTTTTTTAAGTGTCACAAGCTGATCTTCAAGTGTGACATAGTATGATGTATTTTACCTCCCCCCTTGCTAAAGAAAGGCTGTTGGCAATTGCGAAGTGTTGCTTTGCACCCGTCTCCAAAGCCCAGACGCGTGGGTTTCACACATCAAACGTCAGTGCTGATATGTCCGGCCAGTTCCCCCATATTGCGTGGTCGTTGCGCTGGCCTGCATGGTCTCGCCTTGGTGTCTTTGTCTGGTGGCCGGCGGGTCAGACGGCGATATCGACCTGTTGCCAGCATCGCGTGCGCGCCGAACAGCTCAGCGGTCAGACGTCTGCAGGGGAGAGCCGTGGTCACCGGTCTGCACTCCAGAGCCGTTACCCTAGAGCGTCAGGGGCGTGTACAGATGAAAGTCAGAACCAAATAATGGCAGGCACACTGAGATCTCTGGTAGTTCGCCCTCCTGTCAAAACTATTAAGCGTTTCTGTGTGCAGACATGAATGATGCCCCGAAAACACATCCGTGTTGTTTCCCACAAACCTCTGAACTTTTTCATACCTCTGGGGTCGTCAGTCTTCCCCTATTTATAACGGTTTTTTGGGGCATACACAATCTGCCTTCTTGCAGTCTTTTTTAATCACAGATTTCTTCTGGGCTACATATGTCAGTAAAGTTGTCAAACCCCATTTGATGATTTCCTGCTTCGTGCTGGTGGCATGTGATAGTAGCTCACCTACACAAGATAAGATCCACTTGGTCTCAGCTCAATGTTGCTATTGTCACCTTACATTCAGCCTTGCAGCCTGGGCCTTGCTGATAGGCAACAGCCAGACGCCCATTAACGGATTCAAGGACGCACAAAGGACGTAGAAAGCACAAGTGCATACCACTAGCACACGTTCTGTCTACCTCACTCACTCAGACACGCACGCACGCAGACAGGCACGCATGCACCATTTCTTATTTGCTTGCTTATATAGAAAGGCGTGTGCAAACAAAAACATGCAGAGGCGCACGCACCACATACACGCCTTCACGCTATCGTTCATATACCTAGACACACGTACTTATAATATATAGGAGCTGAAACACGCAGCCACTGACGTGCGCACGTTGTGATCTTTGGTTGCTGCAAGGGACAAAATTATTCAAGAACTGTTACTATTTCAAACAGACTGCAAGCCAAAAGGCATTTCACTGATCGAGCTACAAGGCATTAGACTGTGCGAACCATAAAGCAAATACCTGCCACTTCAGTAATCGTCGCACACGAATAAAGAGAATGTGCTGTCTTAAATTGATTGACAAACACATGTGCGCACTCTGTGCTTTAAGCGTTAGTTTCATTTCGAAAGGGGGAGGGGGAAGTATGACAAGCATGCTTCAGCGATTTTATTTATGTGAGGCGATATCAGTGATCTGTAATCTACATGCACCAACACCTGGGGCAGAACATGTGTTCAAGCTGTATGCATTAGGCATTTATGTCAAAGAAGGTCTTAATTGTTCAATCTGGATGAAAGACGACTGAGTTGCAGGCGACACCATGTTACATCCCGTTGCTCGTAACTGTGGGTATGACTGTGAGTCACTGATTCGTGTTACGTCGTAATGGGTGCAGATGACTATATAGGGCAAGTCCTTAGTGGCCGTACACTTCGTGACATTCCTGTCTGAGGGAATCGAAATGTCATACGCTTTTCGCCTAGGAAGTCATACTCGATCTGTGTGTTTATTTGTTCACGGAGATGTATTACATAACAAAGAGCATTCTCTGTGTGGGTACTTGTTTATTTACAAAAACGATACAAGGTACTTGTTTACTTGGGTGTTTATGCATTTGACAGTGGAATGAGTAGTGCTGGTTGTGTGTTTGTTCCCAAAGGTATGAAAATGAGAAGAAAAAAGGATGAAGAAAAACCACCTCCAGCTTTGGGACCAGGCAGCATGATCCGCTCTTTGGCTGCGCCGCTCCGACGACACCTGCCTCGGGAGGGCTTGGCCGTCATCATCGCATTTTCTACTTGTGGCATGAAAAGCATGCCCATAGAGGTCTAAAGTTTTTGTGGCATGAAAACACGCCAAGAGAGATGTAGAGTGCTTGTGGCATAATTATCAAGCCCATAAAGATCTAGAATCCTTGTGTTATTAAGAGTATGCATCGTACACAGAGGTGTAAGGTGCCTGTGGCACAAAGAGCACAACTATAGAGCTTCAGAATCTTATGCTATGACAACCATGCCCATTGAGGTCTAGAGTGCTTGTGCTATGAAAGGCATGCTCAAAGATGTTTAGAGCGCTTGTCGAATGAAGAGCATGTCCATAGAGGTCTATAGTGCTTGTGGCATGAAGAGCATGACCATAGAGCTTCTGTTATGAAAAGCTTCCCCATTTAGGTCTAGTGTGTTTGTGGCATGAAGAACATGCCCATAGATATCTAGATTGCTTGTGGCACAAATAACATGCCCATAGAGGTCTAGAATGCTTGTGTCATGTAGCGATCTGCAATATACCAAATGTCTACAACCTTCTCAAAGAGTATCTAGGGTCTTCTGGTATAATACGAAGGTGATTCAGTTTCGCTATGTGGTCGAAATGTTTTTTAAAACTTGCTGTTTAAGAATCTCCATTTAAGTATATTGAGTCCTCTGTGAAAACGATGGCTTCCGAAAATGCCAACCAAACTTGTGTAACGCAAACAACACCTATGGGAGCACAGCAGTTTTCAATATGAAGATCATAGCTATAATTGAACAATACTCTTCTATCCCGAAGACAAAAGCAGAAGTACATTACTCTTGTATCATGAAGGCCATTGATCTAGAAGCACATTATTCTTGCATCAAGATTATAGATGTAGAACCATGTTACTCTTGTACAATAAAGACTATACAAATAAAACTACAGTACTCCCGTGTATCATAAAGATCCTAGCAACAGAAGAACATTACTGTGTCATGAAGACCACAACAGTAAAAGTACAGCACTATTGTGTCATGAAGAGCATAGCAATAGCAGTACACTTGTATCATTTAAAAAATTCAGCATTTCTAACTCTTCTGCCAAAATGTGCTTGTGTCTCACAAAAGATGGGATTGTGGAGTGGTGAAGGATCAGAAGGATTACATATTTATTCCATCAGCACTGAATATGGCCAATGTTCAAGATGTTTGCGATAATGTCTTTGTTTCCTCTTCCCCTTTGCCTGTTTTTGATAAACTAGAAAACTGATGAGCCCGAAAATATTAGAATGGAGCCAGTGAAGTGGGCGGCTTTTTTTTCAACAGCTGTTCAAGAACGAGGAAATCATGAAGTACGCCACACGACTTCATTTTGAAAACAACCGCCTGAAGAAGGTGCCCGGAAATATCAACAAACTTGAGAATCTTGTTTTCGCTGACCTGCGCAATAACAACATCAGCACCTTGCCTGGCTCACTGTTCAAGGTTAGCCAACATTGCCGACATTGTTTCTTGCAGGTTCCAATTAAAGGGGATTTCATGGCACCATCAGATAAAACTGTAAAAGCAAGTGGCTGTAGCAGTGGGCAGAATAATAACTGTACCATGCTAACATCTCACAAATATCCCCCCTCCCCCGCCCAAGGATTCTTGGGGAGGGGGGTAATTGTGTCCGCATCCCAGGTCCATCCCCTAGGATACTTCTGGTATATACTAGAACTACCCCGTGTCTATACTAGAACTACCCCGTGTCTATACTAGAACTACCTCCTCCAGTATTTAGACCCATTAGGTTACAGGGCGCTGTCTTCTCATACAGAATAAAAGTCTCAGCATTGACTTCCTTGACGTAACCATTATCTCTGTCCCTCCTTCTCTCTCCTCCGTTGCCTCCCTCTCTCCAGCAACCACTTATCTCTTTCTACTCCACCCTTCTCGCTTTGTACTCGCCCCCTTTTCTCTCTCTGCTCGCCTTGAACGACTTACGCGAGTGGGCGAAACGACCCATGGGGTGGGCGAACTGGTTGTTGGGCGAAATTGACCTTACTCCGTAAAAGTGGTCGTCAGTCCCGTTCGCCCACAGAGAAACAAATAGAGCGAGCGCTGAAACCTGATCAGTGGCCCCGGGGCGACGCCATTTTACCCTGCCTCATCCCTTTCCATTCCTGCATAGCGACACGACGACGCCATTTTACCCTGCCTCATCCCTTTTCCATTCCTACATAGCGACACGGCAACGCCATTTTACCCTGCCTCATCCCTTTCCATTCCTGCATAGCGACACGGCGACGTCGCATACCTGCTGTGCTAGTCACCTACAGTAAGCCTTGCTCGCGAGGCAGGGTAAGATGGCTGCGCGAGGGAGTCGGCGCGACGCTGCGCTCGCGTCATAGCACGCTCGGTCCATATGTAAGAAGTCCGTGCGTTCGCCCTGTGTAATGTGCACATTTACGTGTGGAGAGCTGATTAGAACTCCCATGCAACCTGGTCCAATTCTTTACTGCTAAAATCCATACTCTTCAAAAGTGACAAAATACGCTCTCGTGTATCCTTCCACAGGGCAGAACCATGTCCGAATAGGGTTCTCTGACTTGACACCCTCGGTCAGCACCTTGAAATCGCTGTAACAGTAGTTGGTATATCAGCGTACAAAATCACAGGTATGACGCTCGTTCAATCAGGTAAATGCTAGGTGATAATACTACTCTTACTGGGAGTGAAGATCTGCCTTTCTCTGCAAAAGTTATCTGGCACAGACTTACTTGTTTATCTACCAAAAAATTAACCTGTCGTGTGTCTATATATTCTTGATTTCTAATCGTCTTTGTGCAAGCTACTGAAGTGAAATGATGTTAAGAAAAAGAAGCACAAACTGAAATGCCTCTGTTTACAACCAACATTCAAATGAGAGGAGGAATGCATTTTTAAGATACCCAAGGTAACCACCCTCTCTCATCCAGAGGGGAGTGCGAATCAAGAAAGTGGAAAACAAAATGTCCCAAAACTTACACTAAAAGATTAAGAGGAAGTACTTTCACAATCTCGCAGAAGCACACCATCTTGTCTACAAAGTACCTTTTTGGATATTTTTGGTACGACATAACTGATATCCGTTGAGATTTGTACAAGCCCCGAAGGGAGACAGAATCAAGAACAAGAAAACACGAAGTGCTTTAACTTACACTAGACAGTTAAATCAGAAGACTAGTTTTTATGATACCTCAATAGTATCTGGGGGGGGTTGTTTGTTTGTTTGTTTTTTTTTAGGATTCTGTACTAGAAGGAGACGAAATCAAAGAAAAGAAGAACGAAATGTCTCCACTCCCACTAAACATTAAGTTTTCTAAGGTCATTCCAGCAGTTTCAACCCCCATCTCGTCTAGAAGCACCCCCTGGAGATTTTGGTATTACTAGATTCACACCAGAGAGATAGTTACCGTAGCTCCTACATTCCCCACCCTCCAGAACCAATAAAGGATTACTTCTAGAAAGTATAAGCATCCCAAGGTGACTCTGGGATGTATCAGAATCATTCGAGAGAGAGAGAGAGACTATACTACAGACAGGGGTACTTATATCCCAGAAATAACAGCATGTAGGAGGAGATACTTCTGGTTGTACCCCTTTTAAGTAACTTAAGAAAGTATACCAGATTTGTACCCGAAGTAGGAATGACTGGGAAAGGGATGTCATTCTACAATGTTCATCAGTCTTTTATTCGGTTAACTAATCGAAATGAAACCAGTCGTCCGGAGCTAGTCTAACAGTTTACAACTGTGATCTGATGACGGATGTTGTCAAAATGCATTAATATCTTCTGCGAAAACACTGGTTTTCGCGTCAGAGACATGAAAAAAAAGGTTGGTGGATGGGTGCAAGGGGACTTCTCGATCTGTGTAAAAGAAACATTATGACGCAGACCGTTGAATTAGTTCTTTACTGCTGTTTCATTGACTAAAGTGCACGTGCGACAAGTTAGCATTGATGATGATGGGGAAGAGGAGGAGGACATTGGGGATGTATGGTGTCTTTCAATTAGTAAAATTTACTTTTACAATTTTCTTAACATTGCATTTCGTGCCCGAAGCACGATATGTGTCCAAGGCATACATCACAAAGCTGTTTAGGTCTGAAATGCAAATGATATAAATGAAAATATAAATTACAATAACATTTACCATATAATTCTGTTGGAAAATTCCATCATGCAATTTGTAAAGAGAATAACAACAACAACAACAGCAAAAGAAAAAGTGGTCAAAGAGACAGAGGATGAAACCTATTGAAATGAAAAGAAACAAACATGCATTGCAGATACAGACTCTGGAGAAGGTAGACACTACTAACAACGTCATTAGAGCCCTGCCAGGTACTGTCAATAAAGCGGCATCTCTTCGTGTTCTCATCCTCAAAAATAACCGACTTCGCGGCTTACCTGCGTCCATCAGCAAGTGCCCCGTTCTGGACTTTTTCGATGCTTCCTACAACCAGGTCAAGGTCAGTTGTTTTCGCTAAGGTGCACGTGCACTGTTTCTGTTTTAACTTCTACCTGATCCATGTTAAAATTTGTAGAGAGCAGTATGTCGCAGACACCACGACCGAAATGTAAACCAGTTTACTCCACATTTGATAAGGACCGCTTTGAAGACATTGGAGCAGAGGTCATTATTATCGACGACAACTCCTGCCTGAGGGAAGCTTGAATCGTTGACCAATGCTTGGATGACGACAGAAGTTCGTGAATGAAGTGGAATCCGACTTAACGTCTCTGGGACATGACCGGACAAGCTGGCGCAGCTGAGGCACGCTGTTTTGTAGACCGGGCCCGGGTTTCCCAGCAACAGATGCTGGAACTTCATTTTTACCATGAAGAGACCCTGGAAGGCCGTAATGTAGACATGCGGAGGTCACACTCGTTACTGATAGTTTAATTTGTGTCTCGTGATCCTTCTGGACAGTGGTTTTATTGCCATTACTTTTTTGGTCCCATGTGCTGTTTGTCCTTAGTTTTCTTTCTGTTGGTTGATTCCCAGGGAATCGTAAGAATAATAAGACACAGCCAGCCTTAATTTAAGATAAAACCACCTACTCGCGGATAGCCGAGTGGTTAGAGCGCAAGCCTCCGAACCGAAGGCGCCAGTTCGATGCCCGTGCGCCGCAGCACCCGTAGTTCGGCCAGGTGCGAATGGGGGTACCTTTTTCCTTGGTCAGGGAACATCAAGCAGCCTTCGTGATGCTGGCCCCAGAAACATATGGGTTTCATACATCCCTGCGACCTGTATAAAAACCTTTACCTTTTCGAGTGATCAAGGTTAAGCCTGATACTTGGTAAATGTGAAGTGGTGTGGTCACTGCAGGAAGTCTACATACACTATTTTACCCAGTCTAGATCCGTCTAGCCAAGACAGTCCTCATATTCCTCCTGTGAGCTGGACTGTACTTGTGAGTTTGACTATAACCATTGTGGATCTACAGGGTTTGTGTTGCTCTCTTAAATCGCAGACTGCTCACTGCTCTCAAGTTAAATTTAACATTGACAAACAATAAGTGTTTTAACCGATCAGGATCACATTTATACAGGAGCCGTATTCATAGCCCTTGGTTAAAGAGAGGCTTGCGGATTTCTCCCCCGCTGGAGATTGCCGACGCTGTAGTGGGGAGCACAACAGCAGAAGTGATGTCATATCGAGAAGAGGCAAGCTGCTCTTACAGTTGTTTAGTCTAGACCAGAGTGTAGCTTTTTACAATGGGTTCATGATAATCATTGCGCGACTCATGATCGGATTCTTCATATTATGAGGAAATAGAAGGCAGAGGAAAAGATTACAAACCAATTCCATGCTGGCCAAGATTGTAGGAAAACAGTCAAGAGTTACAAAAAAAAGTCAGGTAAATAAAGTCAAGGTTAAAAAAAGTCAACATGAAAAAAGTTAATCTCTTAGACTACCCCCCCCCCCAATCCATCTGTAAAGAAATCAAATGGATCGAGGAAATTACCCCGTAGACTCAAGGTGTGATCCATCAACAGCCATCTTGATTAAGTTAGGTCTTTAATCCCCTTGTTTAACCGTCCCTCTAGGTCTCTCACGTAATCACAAGGTCAAGTGAACGCTGTGGTTAGGTGCCTCAGGGGGCATGTTCAGACTTCCAACCCAGGGTGCTGAGCATCGCCAGTGATGCTTGTAGCTTTAGGACCAGACGAGGTGTTACTGGTGATAGCTCTCTGGCTGGGATTTGGACAACAGCCATCACGTAGGTGTCAGGTGCTGGCCAGACACAGGGTTAGTTAGACAGGGAGGAATTACGTCACAAAGACGGCTGTTAACGATTGTAGTGTTAACCATCAGGGCTTTGATCTCTTCAAAGGGGTGAACTGCCCAGGGACAGGGGTAGGTCAGGTCCACTCTCGACGCCTGTGTAGGCGGGGCTAGGAGGGGGCGCGGAGACCATGTGTGTGTGAATGCAGCAATGCATGTATGAAAGGTTAGAATAGAAAGACGGGTTTAGAATGCCAAGTCATCTCGGGGGGCCCGGATAGCTCAGGTGGTAGAGCTGCGGACTAGCAGACGGAAGGTCGCTGGTTCGAATCCAGGTGTGCCAAAGGATTATTTCCTGGAGTTGCACATTGCCTAAACTCCATTCGGCCTTCTCCCCGCACATTAAATTGCCTGTCCGCACTGGCCATCTTACTGCTGCTATCAGTCTGGTGGTTCTTTCAGTGCATAGCTTAGTAATAGGACCCCATCCCCCCTCCCCCTTTGTGCGAAATCATCGCTAGGTGGAAGCACTGTTCCTTTAACTAACCAACCAACCAAGCCAAGTCATCTTCTGTAAGCAATCTTCTGCGACCATTTTGTGCTACACTGGCGGCTGAAACTTCTGCTTAATCGACTGTTGAGCGTCTTGCAGAAGCCTGTTGGTGTTCAGCAGTTCAGCCGTGTTCACCACAGTGTTGGGTTCAACTTGGCTCTTGTGAAGTCTGAAGTCGCCCTGCGTATCTAGAGCAAACCAGTGTTGTGTGGCAAGAGATTCTTCGAGGGGGTTGGATCCCTCAAGACTGGTGTTCCTCTGCTGTTGAGACGCCATCTACGCTGGATGGACGAGGAGAGAACCGCAGAACGTGAAGGAGAAAATCAAGGGACAGAAGGGAGACAGCGGTAATGAAGTAGATTGAAGCAGAGATCCGGTCTTGGGTTGCTGTGTGTAACTGAACTACAGTACAGCGAGTTCAGAGGTCGATGGTCGGCCAAGAAGTGTGGCAGAGTGAGGTGGCTGCCTGACGTCAGCGAGAGTGCTTACGATCCTTCAGTAAGTGTTCAGAGGCAAAGGACACGAAGGAGACCTCGACAACGCGAGTCTGCAGTTGCCAAGGAGCTGCCAAGAGGACCTTCTGACACGTCAACGTTTAGGACGGCAGAGAGGGGGCGCCTCTTCGGTACAGACTGTAACGTTGTGCGGACTGTGCAAACAACCAGGTGACCAGTGTTGTGTGTTCTACACATGGTCATAGTGTGTGTGCAGTTGAATCAGGTACGTGTGTCGTGATCTTGTGTTTAGAAGGGCAGGTGATGGAAGGAATTGTATGTTATTAGCTGAACCAGAAAGAAAGCGGAGCGTCATCCGACTTTTGAGCCTAGATATTTTATGCTGTAAAATGATACTCGCGTTCTGTAAATAATATTCTCTTTTTTTCTTTCACTGTCTGGGATTCTTTGTTTGTGGGGAGATTGTAGGTGGATCGGGGCTCGGGCCACGGTGTGCAATGAGATAATTATATGAAAACCATAAGTAATACAGTGAAAACGTTTCCGCCTACGCATTTGTCATCCCCTTAACGGGGGTCGTGTGGAGCGAAAAGTAAGCTGCCATGTGACGACAGTGGATTACAGAGACGATGATTTATAAAGAAAGAAATGAAAGTGCTAGGTGTCAACATCCGAACACTCTACCTCACCACAGGAAAAAAATAACCGTATCTAGTGTGATGATGTGGTGGGTTTTGCAGATTTTCGTGCACTTCACGCTCTTACTGTTGAAGACAAGGCATGGAAGGCGAGAAGACATTTGGAGGAGTTTTATTTTGCGAATTTTTGTGCTCCCCTCACCCTTCCCATGCCGCCTGCGCCACCACCGTGCCTCTTACGGGTGGTAGGTGGGTAACTTTAGAGGAACAGCGCTTCAACCTCGCGATGATTTTGCGCTATAGGGGATGGGGTCCTATTACTAAACTTATATGCACTGAAACAGCAACCAGACTGACAGCTGCAGTAGGATGGCCAGTACGGACAGGCAGTTTCATGTTCGAGGAACGTCAGGATTGAGTCTGAACAATGTTAACTCGGTGAAACAATCCTTGACCGCTCCTGGATTCGAGCTAACAACATCCACACATCTGTTTTACCTGCAGACCCATCTAGGCCTCCTTTTCCAGTATTATGTAGGCTGAAAACGGGCTTCGACGCGGAGACCACCAGGCGGTAGCAGAAACTAGAAGTGATAACAAAGACACAAACCGGAAACATGTGAGAAATAGGCCGCATTCTGCTCCTCCTGACAATGTCATAGAGGGTTTAGCAAAATGAAAATGGAACTATTTTCTCTGGAATGCACTGGATCTAGTTTAGATGAAATGGTTTTGGTGGGACATTTGCCTAGTAACTGCTAAAGTCTATGAAGATGTTACTATCAAAATAAAGTGTAAAGTTATTAGAATAAGAATCTGTACGTTGCTATTGTATATAATCAACCAAACAGACGTTTAAAGACCAGGAGTGAGTATAACACAATGCATCTAGCCGCCCCAGTGACGGCTGTGCCCATCACCTTCGTATCAGTGTTGCATATATGTGTGTATGTATAAATATAGATCTAACAACTTATTAAAGGTACAGATAAAGGGTTTCTGTTTGTTCTTTTCGAAGAAAACTATGAGGGATACTTTTGTGAGATGACACGGTTGTCTGTTGTCAAAATGCAGGGTTAGCCTTTTTATGAATAAACTCATTCTCAGTGCTGAACGTAGCTGTGGGCGAGGAGGGTGAAATGAGATCTGTGTACTCTGTTCATGTACCTACATTAGACTTTGTCTGCAGTTTACATGGTCTTGATTTTTAAATAAATGTGTTGCATTGCACATTCTATTGTACGTGGTGCACTTGAACTTAGTTTATGTTGTACGTTTTGCTGGGCTGCCTGTGTTACATCCTAATTGCGGGTTAAAGTCTTTCAGATTTTATTGTCTGAATTAGTAGGAAAGTACATAATAGAAATGCTGGATTGATACCTAGCAGTGAGTTAGTGAAGTATGTTTAGTATATCATTTTTATAACCTACAGCTCACTTTACGACGCACAGTTGATGTTACTAGAAAACTATAACACTGCACAGTGCAGCAGTGCATATATGGATGCTATATTTTTACAGTATGAAACGTACGTGTAGCTGAGGTTATCCGTTGTCATTACATAAAAAATAACCCTTTTTCGTGCTAATTATTTCCTAAGTGTAGTCTATTAAGAAGAGCATCTACGAATTGGGAGCAACTGTTGATCTCTCACATAACCAAATCATGGAGATGCCGCCTGCTGATATCAAGATTCCCAGACTGAAGCGGCTTGACCTATCTTACAACCTCCTCTCCGTCATCCCTGATAACATCAGCAATATCACCACTCTTACTTCGCTCAGCCTCAGAGCCAACCAAATTATCAATTTACCAGATGACGTTGGTCTTCTTAAGTGAGTTTATGTTTCTACATCCATAATAGTTGGTCATACCATTTAAAGCGCTATATCTAAAGAAATTATCGGTTTTGACATCGCTCACTAAAGTCTGTATACGAGATATCCTTAAATCTGGATATCTTACATTAAAGAAATTTTTGATTTAATATTAATTCTTGAGATGTTGCAATAAATCGTTTGCTCTTTTTTTGAAGCAGCTTTTACAGTTGAGCATTCTCCACTTCTGCACTAAACAGTTGCTTCCACGTCTGTTCTTTGATAAGTGGTGTTATTTTGTGGGTGGTGTTACTTGTAGCAAGTATGAACGTGCGTCTCCAGTCTTCGCGATATTGTAATTAATGATATTCTAACCATAGAACAATACTTGTCCATGCGAAAAGCGCACAGAAATTATTCTGTTTCGAGACAATACAGTACAGCTCAATGCTTGTCCTGGTAACACAAGGAAAGAGATAAAAGAGATGCTGCTCACATGAAAGAGATTACAATGCCGATTGGCGCACAACCTTAATGGTAGTAGTTACATCCTCGTTTCACGTCATGCCCAGCTAGACGTCACAAACACGGCATAGTAACAACCACGCACAAGCGTGATTATTTCTAAGCTTTATGTGCTTACATAAAGCTCACCCAGTCAGCCTCATTTTATGTCAGTTAAATTCACTATCTGCCTATAAGCATGGTTAGTGCCCAGTCACATTTGATGACACTGACAAGTACTGTTTTTTTTTATAAGGAGCATTATTATCCAGTCCAATTTATTTTCAAACTATTTCAATGTCTGTCACTTGCCACAAGTACAAATTTCCTCACACTGGAATTCCTCTCACCCCGCTCCTACCGCTACCGATATCACAAGGACCCAGATGATTCTTCAAAAAAAAAAAAAGGCTGCATAGTCCAGCTGGAATTCATTGTCCAGTTAGAGATGCTAGCTACCATTTTAGCAAAACTACATTGGGTACACGTACATATACATTGACATCTCAACAAAGTAGTTCCTTCCTTGTCATGGCCTTGTCAAGGGCTACATCTCACGATCTCTCCTGCCTTGCAATGTCAGCATCTGCTGGCATGTGCAGTGGTAGTCTATTCTCTCTATCTCCCATGCCTACAACAACCAAAACAAGAGCACTAATAATAATTATAATAATAAAAATAAAACAGAAGGGCGAGGTAGAGGTAACATTAGCTGAGCACCAGTCTTTCTACACAGTTTCGTTTTCACTCTGTCGAAAAAGCTATACACTTTGCAGCCAATATGTTAAGGTTTTTTCCATGAACGAATAGCATAAGATGCGAACTTTTATCTTTGGTCACTATTAAATTGTATCCACTTTAAATACATGTGTGTGTATGTGTGTGTGTGTGTGTGTCCGCGCGCGCGCTCGTGCATGTGGGTGTGCCTTGGAATTATGCGGGTTTAACCGTGGTGCATATCTTTGGTGTGTGTGTTCAGGTATGTTCACACTTTGGATATATCAGAGAATCAAATCGTAGCGCTGCCAGAGGAGATATCCTGTCTGAGCTATGCTCTGCATCATCTGTTGGCTGCCAGCAACAAGATTTCAGCATTGCCTACAGATGTTGGCAAGTAGGTAGTTAGCGTGTTCATAAATTTCGGCAAGGAGGGATGTAGTGAAGTCAAAATTGCATGAGTGCATTGAGCCACACTCGGCAGCTGAAGTCGAGGAAAGCACTTGCATGATAACTACCCGAGCCCACAAGAGAAAACAGCACAGTGTCGTCAGAGAGTTCGGCATTGAAAGCTAACCTGCTTAATGCACACGCGTGCCTGCTTATTATGCAGAAAAATTATACAAAGCGCAGATACAGCTATGAAACTTAACACTTTTTAAAGTTAATTCGTGATATATTTTTGTCAGAACTATTTGAAGCTAATTTATGGTGCGTATTTTGACGAGAGAAAGGAATCCGATTTCCTTGAAAGAATTTAGGCAACCAGTCCTATAAATAGCCATCTCATCCAGAGAGATCTCTGATGTTGAAGACGAGCTCTGAGTCCGGCAGCGCGCTGCTGACCGGCCTGTACACAATCTGGTCCGCTTGCCCTAGCGTTATTGTCTGATTGCTTCAAGTCTGCATACAGAAAGATTCAGATATGCGTTAGAAAAAAAACGGACAGATTATATTTGTAATGTGATATAACGACAATCGTGCTTTTGCTTAGTTTTATTAAACTCCATTTAACAGATAATGATGTAACTACTGGCAGGATGACAGTGCTGGAGACACTAGATGTTGCCAACAACGAGATTGAAGTATTGCCCGAGTCATTCGCAGAGCTAAAGGCTATCAAGAAACTTGACCTGTCTGGCAATAACATTACGAACGTGACCGTGGTCAGTCACCTTAAGACATGCCAGTATTTGGGGCTGGCGCGCAACTCACTCACGATGTTACCCAGCGACATCGACCAGCTCAAGAACCTCGTAACACTGGACGTGTCTGTTAACTTCCTTACTTTCATTCCGGACACGATCAATCGTATCACCACCCTGAAGAATTTGCTGTTGGCAGATAACAAGTTGTCCAGCCTTCCCGAGGAACTGGGCGAGTATCAGCTGCTCCTGACACTGGACATCGGTGGCAATCAGATTGCAGGTCTTCCACAGCAACTCAGCAGGCTGCGCACGCTAGAGGTGGGTTGAGAGACGAGGAAACGGACTGACAGTGTAAGGAAATACATGCTGCTTATGCTGAACGCTTGAGGTGAATCTGTATAGACAACACTTCTTTTTATGTCAACCTCTAAGTTCTCACAGGACTAACTCCACGTTATTAACAATAAACTGATGGTTATTGAGTGCAGATTCTGCGCGTGGACCGAAACCAGATTTCAGCACTGCCCAAGAAAATGGAGGCCTTGGCGCAGTTGCTAGAGCTGAATGTGTCAGGTAACACACTGACTGACTTCGTCTTGCCCAAGACACTCACCAAGCTATTGGTAGCAGAAAATCCTATTTTCCTTCCTTCAGTTGACCCCAGGTCGATGCTCCTGCAGTTATCAGACAGAGACCACGCCTCCAGGATCAGTGTGCTAGATATCTCAAGTATTCGACTGGATGAAGTGAGGACATTCTTCATTCTTTTCTCATTCTGTTTCCTACCCAGTTCTCATATTAATTCATTAGAAAATTATTCTTTCCTGCCAAATTTTATCCCAGTATAAGAAAGGAATTTCTATTCCCCAATAGTGGAAAGGCAGTTTAATGTTCAGGGAATGGGCACATTCAGTCTGCACAATACATAACTTTGGATTCGAACCAGCAACCTTCCACCTACTAGTCCGCAGCTATCCAGGTCCTCCACAAATTAGCATGACTAAACAGGCCTTTTATATACATATGCTCAGAGCGGTTTAACATATGATCCATGGGGGTGTCTCGTAGCGAAATGCCATGAGCCTTTGACATGATCCACGCCTCGCCCACTCGCTCACTGTAGGACTCCCTCCCTACCCCTAGGTAACTCAGAGGGTGGTTTTGCGTGACTTTTTCCCTACTAGAGGCAAGACACCAGGTAGCATTATTTACGTGCATCTTTCTCCTCGAGGCAACAAGCAAGAAAATCACAACACCAACCAAATAATGTTCACCTCTTTATTGGTTATTCAATGCTATAGTATTTCAAACATCTTCAACCACGTTTAGATTTGTAAAGATTGTGCAGATTTGATAACAGAAGGAGTATTGACATAAGAAACTCCTTTGGTTTAGAGTGTTCCACTTACGTTGAGACTTTGACGTTAAGGGTTGACCGATCACTCAAAGTTGTCAGGCAAGTAACATTTCTGACCATTTGTTCGACCTGGCAAGTAAATGTTTTTGTATTTCTCAATATTTTGGAGTAGAGTGGCTGGCAAGTCCAAGTCACTTTTGAGAAATTAAAATTGTTGACAACTTTCTGGAAATCGAATTGGAAGAATTCCCTGTTTCCCGATCCATTTTATCTCTCCTTGGTTTAAAGAACTCTCATTAATTATATTCATGCATTCTAATATGCCACTTAGGTATGTCTACAGGTTCCATCCGCCATTTCTCAGATGAAAGTGATGCAGATACTACGCATGGCTCACAATCTTCTTAAGAAACTTCCCGACGATCTGTTCAAACTGAAAATGCTCGAAGAACTAGATATCTCCGACAACGAGATAATATGTTTCCCGGACACAATAAAGGAATGTTATCGCCTGAGAAAGCTGAACGCCTCATCAAATGCACTAACCAGAATTACAGATGCCTTGACTAAGGCCACCTATCTGGAGGATCTGAATCTCAGTTACAACAACATAATCTCATTGCCCGAAACCTTTGGACTACTGGTCAGGCTTATAATGCTAAACCTCTCCAACAACGAACTTTCTAAACTACCACAGGATAATTTAGACGTGCTGGCGTCACTACTGGTGCTAGACCTTTCACACAACCATATTGAATCTCTACCAGCGGACTTTCCTTGCCTCTATCGGGTCAGAGAGGTGAACTTGGCCGTGAACGATCTTCAAGAACTGCCCAGCGACATGGGAATAATGGTGGGCTTACAGACTCTGGATGTCCACGACAACCTGCTGGAGTCTTTGCCAGACTCTATATGTAAACTGCCGGCACTGCAAGAGCTCGACGCATCTGACAACAAAATTCGCACCTTTCCTGGAAAATTTGACCAGCTGCGTCACAGATGTCGAATAAAAAACGATAACCAAGATGCTTATAAAACACGTGAGGCACAGGAAGAGGTTCAAGCGACAGAGTCTCAAACAGACAGCAGCCGCCGTGACGCTTCGCGCTCCGACGGCGTGGGAGTCGTGGAGTGAAAACATGCTTGCGCTCAGACACCCACGCGCACGCACACATATACACGCACGCACGCACGCACGCACGCACACACACACACACAATGGGGATAACAGGGCCATGAGGCAATGCAGAGATGTTAAGACTTATGAGCAGACCTTGGGTTTTTTTCCTCAAAGCATTTCGAGAGTTAGTGGAGTATTGTGTGAAAAATGCGCAGCACCTAAAATGCCTAAAGGCAACTGGAAACACTAATATTCGGGCGCATATAGCGATGTTTCTGTCCTGTAACTTCTTGAACCTCGGGTTTCTTAACAATTCCCGTTATCAAAACTTCCCGCTTACGCCATGCAGTCTCCATTTTTTCCATAACAACATTACAATTAAGCATATATCTTTATGACTTTATTTGGCGATCTCAACTGTTATTTCTCCTGTCGGGTTTAATTTACAGCTGTGCCAACTGCTGGTTCTGCTACCAAACACCGTCCAGGAAAGCAATATAACAAAGCCTTACAGAAAACAGTTTTCAATTTAATGAAACAGTTCGTATCACAAAAGACATCGTGCTTGCACTTTCGAAATATGCAGATAAACACGAGACAAATGTTTCAGTTTGTGTAATACTTGTGTTGTTTTGCTGGGAAATAATAGCACGCCTTAAGGAAGTAGGAAAACATTGCGTTTATTGTGCTATCTTTGTTAGGGAAAAACACTACATACAAATTGGTTTTGAATCCCAGAAGTTTTCTTTCTATACAGCTTTATAAAGGATGTCTCCTCGATCACTAAAAACCATTTAAAAATAAAAATATATCAGAATGAGTAGAGGGTAGGAGTGCGCAAGAAAAGGGGGCCTGTCATTTCGCCCATTTTCGTTTCGCCCAGCCAGTTCGTCCACCCGCCTACGTCGATTTGCCTACCCGCCTAAGTCGATTCGCTTGCTTGCTGAAGCCGAATCACCCACCTTTGCCCCCCTGATCGTCGACTATTTCTGAATGCGGACGTACTGGCATCAGGAAGTCGTGTGTGTGTGTGAGAGAGAGAGAGAGAAAAAAATGAAGTCGTTAGCCACTTTATTGTGACGTAGCAAGCGTGGCCTGATCCGCTCCAGAGCTACCCCGAAGGCACTTTCTTTAATCTTGAAAAGGCTGTCCGGCTGACATAAGACTGGGGCGGGGGTGCGCTGGTTACAATGGCAGCCGCTAAACCGCTATTTTGCCGGGTGTTAAGTAGCTGGGTTTTGATACAGAGGCCAACAGTGAAACATCCAGCTTTCAGCTCTTACACAAAGTGTGACCGATTGCGGACTCCGATGGCCCATAGTTTCTGCAACGTCTAATGTGTGTAAACAGAACGTGGGGTTGTTGATCTTCGCACACAAAAGCACTACCCCGAAGATGCTTTATTTGTTCTTGAACACCTGTCCACGGCCCAGTCGCTTTGCTGAAGGAGGTACTTGCATAAGTGCCATTGTGATGACAGACGGCAAGGCAACACCTTGAGGGCACGTCAGTATTCGGTCCAAGGATACCCCGAAGCTACTTTCTTTGACCTTGAACAAGTGTGACAGATGCTTGGTGTAAAAGAGATCGTGTGTGTGTGTGTGAGAGTGAGAGGGAGGGAGGGAGGGGAAAAAAGAGATTTTTTGTGTGTCCGTATGTATGTGAGATAGAAGAAAGAAGGAATGGGACAGCGTTTGAATGTTTGTGTCCCTGTGTGCGCTTTGTATTTTTGTGTGCATCTATGTGCGATTGTGTTAAGGCGTGCGTATTTGTCTCCCTCTCTCCTCCTCGCCCTTCGCTGTGTGTGTGGGGGGAGGGGGTGCGTGCTTGCGCGCGCGCACGTGCGAGAGAGATTTTGTTTATGTTTGCTTGTTCGTTTGCCTGTCCAGTAACTCATTTGAGGACCTCAGGCAATAACCGTGCGGGCTGTACCCCTGTTAGAAGCCGTTACCTGGCAGTCAGGATGTTGTGACGTATGCAGTAGCGCGTATAAGAGGTGAGACTTGATTACATGTTTCTCTCGTTGTCGGCCTCTGTATCAAACCCAGAGAGTTCACGCCGGCCCTAACAATCTGTCTAGCGGTTGACTGTGTAACCTGCCACCCCCTCCCCGATTCGCTTATCGTCTTCCATCCCTAGCACCACCTGCGCTCTGGTGTCTCGCTCAGAAACGTTCATTACTATCAAGCGAATAGAGCTTTGAGCCTTGGGGGTTTTTTTTTTCTCTCTCTCTCTCTCTGAAGAGACATATGGCCATAACTCCCTTAGGGTCAGCAAATCTGAGCATAACGGTGTGTAACGGTGTGTGTGTGTGTGAATAACTGAGCTGAGCTGATTGTCTTGTGCAAATTGGTTGACTTGATTGCGCACACATTAAGGTGAGCGAACTGACTTTAGCGAGTGGGCGAAACGACGGCGACAGGAATACGCGAGTGGGCGAAACGACATCCAGGCGCGAGGTCGAAACAATCCATGGGGTGGACGAATTGGTTGAAGGCCGAAATGGCTATAGGACGAATTAAAACGACCGTACTTCCAAACAAGATGTCTTGGTTCTCTTGTGATCCCACTGATTTTTTTTTAAATGATGAAATTAAATTATGTATGCATCCTGTTCTGTTATCCTCCTGACAAATACAATTTTCAATCTGTCAAAAAGCGTACCGGGTATTCCTAAATGAAGCCTTTTCAGGTCAGACTACAAAGAATATCCATGAGCAGGTAAAACCACTGATCAAACTGCAGGAAAAAAGAAATCAGTTTCATTATAAGATCTTGAGCATTTAACATGTCCTCAATAAGGCATCTAAGCAGATAACGAATCTTAAAAAGATGACACCTGATATGCATTAGTAAATCATAAAGATCGGTACAAAGTTATACTGAAGCGGGAGATTTGTTTATACTTTATTCAGTCAGACATTAAGCTTATATCATAGCAAAGAGATTAGTCTTGCAAGCAGATGTCACATCTAATAAGGAAAGGTGTGCTGGAGTCGAGATTTGATCAACGACACCAGAGCCTTCTTGTCTTTGAGACAAGCGCTTTACGGCTACCGCTACCATGGTTTTTCAGACATGCTCACTACAACTGTGAGAATAAAAAGTTGATAACAAATAGACAGATGGTGATATTGAGTCGAAAATTGTCTTGTATAGACAAAACTATCAAAAGTTATCAAATTTATTGCAAATTGCATTGTAATATTGTACTATTACGCTATAGAAGCTATTGAAATTTGTAACTGTATTTATCTCGAGGAAAAAATGTCATACATAGAAAAAACTATTTTTGTTTCATGATGGCTGAAAAACAACCCAATCCAATGCGTATCTTTTTCTGTCTCTTATTTATTATTTTTCTTTTTCTTTTTCTTTTTTGGTATCTAGAGATGGACTCAAAAATTTAAACGAAACTATGCAAGTTAATTACTCAAGAGATAGGTATATATAAAAATCGCGTTTAATGTAAAACATACAGTTTGAAAGACGAGTGGTTACATATCACGTAACCACGGACAGACCCGCATTTATTTATGTACAAAAACACAAACTTTTCATTCAGGATGGCTTGAAGACTATTTCTATATTGTCAAAAAAAGATTCTGTTCAATCACGATGCAAACCTGCAAAACTCAGATTTTTTGTTGCAGTAACCTTGCAGGATGGCGGGTTCAAATCACATGATGGCCAACACAAAACAACATGCTAGCTAATGGTAAATATTTTCAATATCTAGGGATCTAGATTGTATCAAAACTTTAAGACAGCGTGCTAAACTTGATACGAAAGTGATTTTTAAGGAGGAGATATATTGAAAGAGAGTGGTGTTAAACATCATGTGACCACAGGCCCAAAGCTATTGTTTTAACAAGGCAGCTTATATTTGCGTATCAGAATGCTTTCAAAACAAGGTATTTTCAAGTCAAGGCATAAGTGTAAATTTGCGCGATTTAAAAAAATCTACTTAATAAGAGTGGGGATCAAAATCACGTGACCACAGACAGAAAACAACATTTCAACCATTAACAACATGCAGTTTTGACATCTAAGAACATGTACCTTCTCAGAAATCTATCCCATCCTTTTCCCCCTCCCCTCCCCTCCTATCCCAAGTTGGCACCGACCATGCCCATTGTATACCCATACCCATGTTGGGTCATGGAATAACAGACGTGAACGAGACTGGTGCTATGACCTTAGCGGTGACAGGCTGATATAGTCCGTGAGCCAGGTAGGTCAGTGTGTACCCCCTGAGGTGCGGGTAGAGGCAAACAATTACATATTTTTGATCTGGTCTTGGTAGTCCCAGATGCGATCAATGTAAGCTTGAGTTGAACGGCAGGTAGTCCTCTTATGGTGACCCCAATCCGTGTGCGTGTACCTCTGTTCAAACAAGAAATTGTCATTAATTTTTGTGTCGTGACTGAACAGTGTCTCTTTTTGGGAGTAGTCTGATAGAAATTTGTTTGTTGACACTGTTAACCCAGAAACACCTCAGGCTTCAGGTAAGAGTTAACGAAAAATGCGTTTGTGGAGACGCAATGTTCATGTGCAGAAAATCCAGTCCAATTAATTAATCAATGTGGCAGTGCATGCTGACCAAACTCTTCCAGAAGTGCCATTGCAATAAACGGCACCTTTAAACTCACTGCTTCTAACAGTAGAGATCCACTTTGCTGAAGCCGGAGCACATAATGTCAGCTAGGGGGCATGTTACGTATTCGACAGAACAATCAGGAAAACATACATGAAGAAACAGAGAAGGATGTGTTCTTGAAGAAGCATTAATGTCAAATCATAATATTGCTTTTTTGTCCAGTTAGGTAAAAACACTTCAGGTTTGTATGAAATATCAACAAACTGAAAGCCTTAAAAAATCTCATCTGTGAAAAGTAGCTTTCAGCATTATTATCAACTTATTACAGAGAGATTCAAATTATAAAGCAATGCTTCTGGTCGCATCAGAACGTCTAGATGTGAAACAACTGACCTGATATAATCAAATATTTTATGCATAATCAAACAGGGATCCTAGCCTTCTGGAATGGTGATGATTCGTAAGTAACAAATATGCTCGATAACGTGGTGTCATCCGATGGGAGGTAACATTTTCCCTTAACGTATCTCATATGCTCACGTCATACGACTGCCTTTAAGAGGACACTTGCATAGGTGGAACCGATATCACCGTATTGGTTTATAATTGTATAATATCTCATCGCACTCATTTGGACTGAGCCTCCATCCACCTACAATCTCCCCCACAAATTCACAACGCAGTAATGCATTGAAAAGAAAAAAGAGTATATTAGTCACATAGCGAGTAGTTGTTGTTGTTGTTGTTGATGATGATTTGGGAGGGAAAGTGCTTCCACCTCGCGGTGATTTCGCACTTGGTGGGGGGGGGGAGGCAGTGGGCTTGGGGAAGGAAGGAGGAGGGAAGAGGGCCGTGGCTTGGTGCTCTGGACTGGTGGTGGCTATGTAGTCGCTTTCCTGGCCCACTGTCGCTGCTGGATGAAGGTAGCTGCCTGTGACTTGAGTGTTGGAGCGCTTGCTGGTCGACCCTACTGTCGCCCTATTCCTATATTTTGCTTATCTCTACCTTGGTGTTCGCCTTTTACTTTTTGGTGCTGTACAGTTTACGCTTGTGCTATTTTACTTGGTGTATTTTAATGGTTATAACCCCCTTTTTATTTTTTTAATATTAAGTATATCTAACGTCTGGATGGGCGTTTACTACCTGCGCTGTCAGATCCATTATGTATTGTCTTAATTTTGGGGGAGGATTTAGAGACGATTTTAGATTGAAGTTAAGGTTTAGATTATGTAGAGCATTTTTTAAGTGTATCCCTTTCCGGGCTATTTATGTTGCACTCTAGCAGGACATGGGGAGTGCTAATTTCCCCACAGCTGCAGGTCACCGGGTCCTTACGAATAAGATGGTATTCTCCATTTAGTCTCATTCTGGCTATTCTACTCTGGTTGGTGACGTATGACGTGAGCATAAGAGATACGTTAAGGGAAAATGTTGCCTCCCATCGGATGACACCACGTTATCGAGCATATTTGTTACTTACGAATCATCACCATTCCAGATAGCGAGTATTTACACAATAAAGTATTTAAGCTCATGAAGGGGATGTTCCCGGCTTTCTTTCTGGTTCAGCTAAGCTATGTCTATTCTAACTATATACAATTCCTTCCATCACCTGCTCTTTCTAAAGACAATACCAAGGCACACATATCTGGTTCAGCTGTCACAGCTCCTACACTAATAGAAACCTATCCTAAGAGACAACACCCAGACAAAGACAACCAACAGTAGCCTTCTAATAGTTGCAGACCAGTCTTCCGCTGATCCCCACACACCCTTGCAACAGCGAACCCTGGGAGAGCTCATTAGCATTTCCTACCATACGTCACCAACGCGCGTACATGGCGTGTTGAACTGGCAACCTCTCTATCCGGGGCCACCGTGTGGCTGTCAAAGTCCTTAAAATGGCTTTGAAGCTTTTCTTAAATGTGTAGCTGAACGAACAGATGTTCCTCCTTTACCTTTGTGAAAAAAATGGGGAAAAAAGAGAAAAATCTAGGCAGTTTTTATTAGGTCAATCAGGTTTGCATAGCTTACGTTGTATTTTCTACTAAGATTTTCAAAATCATTAATTTTTTGTCCGAATCATTGTATAATTTAATCCCTGATATTTAAATGTATACTCAAAATTATTTACCAGCACTGCTAAACCTTTGGCGTTTGACGGAAAGGAATTAAAATAGTTTTTGCCTCCCCATTTTTATTGAATTAGATATTCTGGGTACTGTACAAAATGCGTATCTTGTAAGCAATACACCGCATATTTCTTTTGCTTGAAGAAATGTAATACATCATCTCGTTTTTATTTAGGGTCTCTCAGCCCTCTACAATTCATAGTGCATATAGTAGGTTTATCCATAGAAAATCTTCTAGGTAATAGTATACGTTTATACATAGAACATCTTTGAAGCAATAGTAGAAAGGAATCACACATCGCGTGTTGATGGTCATAGTGTAGTGCTCGATACGAGGTGTGATAAGAGAGTGTGCATTGAGGATTAAGTGGACAGACGAGTTTGTAAGACTCGTGAATGAGTGAGACTGAGAGCGTGCGTGACAAGGTTGAATAAAAAGGAAGACATGGTCCTTTCTTTAAAAAACTTCACATTTCTCGTTTTTCGTGTTTAACGTGTTGTGGAAGGCGAGTAAAAGCGAACGCCCCAATCCCTTGTTCCCCTGGCGAGTGAAGGTGTAACATGCAGAAAGAAAGCCATGTTTGAGTTATCTCTCGTGATCCCTTTTAGGGGGTTATAGTGAAATTAAACTATATATTATTTCTTCTGTTATCCTGATAGACAAATCAACTTTCTAATCGTTCAGAGTATACCAGGAGTTCTTCAATTAAAACCTTTTAGTTCAGACCACTGAAGAATATCCATCAGGATTTATACCCGCTGATCAGACTGCAGGGGAAAAGCAATCAGATTCATTATGAGACTGCGACATTTAGCATCTCCTCCCCTGCCCGTAAGCAGATGGTGGGATTCTTGATAAATCAAAGGAAGATGACTCCCAAAACGAGAAATGAACTCCTACTTGCAGAAGTACAGAAATAAGCTCAATAAACAATCAAAGGCCGCATTGACAGACGCCTTTTGAAACTAAATATTTTTAAAACCACTTCCTATTTTTAGTGGTCAGCCCGTTCTGTTGGAGTACTAGGCGTTGAACGGCATTAAGAAATTGAATCAAAATAATATTAATAACCCATCAATGGTATTAAAAGAATTTAGGTCGCTTCTGACGCACACACTTGTAGACCGTATCATTGATAGTCTAGTATACTAGCCAGGGTACCCGGCGCTGCCCGGGTTTTTTTCCTTTGAATAAAAAGCATCAAAAGTCACAATTCTGTTTAGCCAATCAACGCCCAGACGTCATAATCTTAAGCCTTACCCCGCCCACCCCTACCCCTTTTGTAAAGCCCACTCCTAGCCCCTTACTAACCACTTACTCTTCCTTAACCCCTACCCTACCCCTTCTCTCCCCGCCCCCTCCTCCCGGAAACACACTACGGCTATAGAGCTCGCCAATTGATTAGCTACACACAACGGTGGGTTTTAAGTTTTGGCTTATCCAGCGAGGCAAAGGAAAGTACTCTCGCTACGAAAGGAAATTTTGGTGATCTGCTTTGCACGCACGTGCTTTACACGTGTTAAGGGCCTCGTCGTGTTTATTATTTCATTTATATATATATATAAGTACAGGGTCAAAATATAGTCTATGCCAATCTGCGGGTCAAAAGATACGCATACATACACAAACACACACACACACACACATTTGGCTTTATATATTAGATGCTTTGTCGTTTTTCGCCTTCCATCGACAGGAAATTCTTTGTCAAGTGTATCAAGCTGGCTGGTCAGCATCTTTCTTTGAAGAAAATATCTCAGCTGAATACATGGAAAAAGCAGGAGCATCAGCTGAAGACCCATAAGCACATTAATTTCCTTGTACCAAAAACAGTTAGACAAGGACTGTTAAAAAAGACGTCTGTTTTTAATGTAAGTCTTTAAGCTTTTAATGCTAAAAAGGTGTCTGCATAAATAATAGTTCACAGCAACCGAACTATACCGATGCCAGAGATTTGTTAGTACTTGTAAAAGTTATTGTAAATCGTATCATTACAGGGGGAGATTGGGGGGAGGCAAATGTCCCATTCCCCCAGCAGAGCAAAAAAAAACCCATCCCAGCAACAACAAAAGAGAGGAACAAAGAGATTGAGTAAAGTATTTTGGAGCCAGGGTCGCTTATATAAAATGGAATTGCGACACGAAGTCTGTGTGCATGCACAGACCAATCGACCAGTCCTTACACCCGCTGAGTTGTATACTGATTTTTCTTGCCTCCCCCCCCCCCCAAGAGAACCATGATCCGCCCCAGCATTATGATGTAGCATTAAGCAACAAAATATGTTGGGATATTAAACTGCATTTGTATAGAGAAAAAATGTGCTGCATAGAAAAGGCTACTAGTGTCTTACGCTGTAAACAAAAAAATCTATTTATATGCAGTTTCTTTGTTTTAAAAAGACAAGATTGAATTTAGGATCAAGTATTTATGAAAAAATAGCTCTCTATCAGACTGCTTTCACAAAAAGATACTGTCAAGACAGAAGCGTAAATGTGCACAATCTTTTAAATCCCAATATGTACTGACAGATAGTGGGGTTAGAAATCACTTGACGACAAACAGAAAGATACTTGCTGTCCATTTATAACATGCATTTCTGACGTCTAGGGACACGGATCATCTTTAAAATATGTCATCTTTACCCCATCAGTAAAATAAAACCTGCAACTTTAGGACTCTCGGACTAGTATAACAGGAGAAGCAGAAGCCCCCTGTGCCTGTTTTGAGAAAGTCGGGTCTTCCGTGCATACCTTTTCTGTTTTACGCCCCTTACAGTCTGCTGCCAAAAAGGAACTAAATTCAAACTCATATCTTTGTTATGCAAGTGTCTCTACGATTTCTCATCTGAATATCATAAAGCGTTCAGTTTTCTTTTGGGTTTTTTTGGGTGGGGGGGGGGGGGTTTCAGTTTTCATTATCAGCCATATCGCAACCTACGCTCAGCCTAGACTGAATTTGTCTCTACCTACCTCACCAACGAGTTCTACCCCTATGCTGCACGATTGCCACTACTGTACCGCGTACTTCCCAGCACAACCACGCATGTCATTCTGTGATCCGATACTGTTATTCTATGTACAAATCTTCTGTGTTCTTTGCTGTATGTTGTTAAAAGTCACACATTTTAATTCATGAGTTCATATATTAAACTCCCTCTGTAGGCCCTCACGGACTTAATTGTCTGAACTTATATTGAGCTTGGTAATTTTCACACGGGTAGATTTGTCAGTGTTTGGTGCCTTAAGCTAGGAGCTGTAGGCGCACGATACACGGATTTAACCTGGCCTTACCTTCCCATTTGTATGTGATTCAGCCGGGAGCTTACTGTATAAGTGTATGGGGATTGCAGACAACGTCTGTGCAGAGAAATCAATACTAGCACAACTACAAGAAGACGACTGGCAGAATCCTTAGTTTCTTAATGAAACCAAAGCTCGAATTGATTTTTCTTAGTGCGACAGCCAACTTCTGTAGGTGTAATCGTCTGTGTAAACAAGCTGAAGAGTATGTCGGAAATATACGTGACAACTATTCCTTGTCCTTTCAGTCCACTTTTTGTCGGTTGAGCTAGACTACCAGTTAAGTGTAAAATCTTTCATTGTATCGAGACATGGAGAATTAAGAGAAATAGGTCCCCAAGAAATGAGTACTATGACACCATCTTTAATACCTGTCTCATATTGACCGCCTCTCGGTGGTCGGTGGTCTAGAGGAAGCGCCCGCTAGAGAAGCGTCCGCTTCCGAGGCGGGAGGTCGGTCGTTCGCATCTCAGCCGTCATACCTAAGTTGGTTATATAGTAGCTGTCTGCCACTATAGGGAACGGTACTAGGACTGGTTGGACCAGTGTCAGTGGGTGTCGGTGTGACTGGGTGGGACTGAAACCTGTGTTGTGACAGCAGTCCCACGTGTGGCAGCAACACCGTCCTGATATGCACCTAGTTTGGGGAGGACGTTAAGCAGCAAACACCCACCCAACAAATACCCCTGTCTCATAGTGTGCTTATGGACAATGCACCCTACACCCCTCTGCTAAAAAACCCAACAGTAACTCATTATATGCCTGATATCATTTTTAATCTCTTGGTCTGTTAGTATATCATTGGTTTATCAGTATATCCTTGGTCTATTAATATATCCTTGGTTTATTACTATATCCTTAGTGACTTTAATAAGTGTCAATACCGAGGATTGCATTGGTATTTTCCTTTGTAACTCTGTAATTCACTCTACCACTTAGCCGTTTACTCTCTCTCTCACACACATAGGGCTATAGATGCAGCGTGCATATGATCAAGTGCAGACCTGAGAAGTCAGCACATTGTCTCTATGCGGACAAACGGCGGCCTCGAAGGGACAAGGGCATAGCTACCTCGGAACACCTTATCTTCAGACCGAGAAAAGATTTGTCAGGTGATGAAGATGATGACTACTAGTATGTGATGATGAAGCTGTTGACTTGTTGCCAAAATTTCAGTGGCTGGGCGTTTGCATCGTACCTTTTGATCATGTCAAGAACAAAGATATTTTTGAAATCTACAATAATAATGTAACCTTCTACAGCGCTGCATCGCAGCAGAAGTGGGACTCTGCGCTTTGTAAGACTGAGTTTTATTTAAGCCTATTTTGTTTGATAATGTTGAAATGGAATAGTTGTTCCATAGCTAAAAATACTGAAGAATAACAAAATACAACATATAATCTTTCATAAACGTACACACATACCTAGACACTTGCATACAGACACGCACACTTTCATAAACGCGCTCTACTCGCACTTCCGCACAGAAAAAAACATATCTTCCTGCACGTTCTCGCAGGCTGAGTAAAAGGCCTTTGGACAAGTAAAGACAACGGCATATTTATTTCTAAGACAAGAGCACAAAACTGTGACAACAGTTGTAGTAGGTGTAGCAAGTGACGTCACCCCGAGTTGGGGTATGTGTACTGCGTCCAGTAGCGCTAGACAGGTTACCAGCATCAATACAGTCCGCTTCACTCTACCGGCTGAGAAGGGAAGTAGGGCTGGGGGGGGGGACAGGCTCCCCCGTCTCCAGCAAACACACGCACAGAGAGAGAGAGAGAGAGATGT
>SMGT01001151.1:72991-97998 GCA_004794575.1 Lanistes nyassanus | reverse complement strand
CTGCGTCCAGTAGCGCTAGACACGTTACCAGCATCAATACAGTCCGCTTCACTCTACCGGCTGAGAAGGGAAGTAGGGCTGGGGGGGGGGGACAGGCTCCCCCGTCTCCAGCAAACACACGCACAGAGAGAGAGAGAGAGAGAGATGTTAACGTGTGCGAAGCTTGGTATGATGAAGTCTACATTCATAACGTCTTCTGGTCGGCATGAACACTTTTCTTGTTCCCCACATTTGAATGAAAGACGATCTTCTAGCCACTATCGGTTGGGGGGGGGGGGTTGTTTGTTTGCGCCGCCATTTGCCTGGTCGGAAATAAAGATATGCATGCGCTTGACCCTGGGGTACTGCGCGTGCCCCTAATACATGCTGTGCTGAGGTAGATTGAAAACACACGCGCAGTCTCCCCAGGGTGATAGGAAAAAGGGTTTGTGTGTTCACACCAGACAAATTCCATCAGCGGGTAACTGTTACTGTGATAAACAAGTCACAAATAGAATTTAAATACATTAACCTCTCTTAAAAAAGAGAGGAAAGAGAAAGCCACTGTGAAGCTGGGAACACGCTCTTTTTAAATCCTAAAATCTAATCCAATTAAACTGCATTTTGTTTAATATGAAAAAACATTTCTCCAATCTAGTAGAAGATGTAGATAAGTTCAGTGTCTGAACTGAAAGGTACTGGAGTATGAATTCTATGAAATTAACTTCGGTAGTTCAGATATAAAATTGAAGCGCTGAGGATACAGCTACGTCGTGTTCACTGCTACCAGTGAGCTTTGCCCCACGGAAAGAATTTTGAACCGAGTTGTATCAGAACCAGTACCTCATTTAAAAAATTTCATACCGCTGACAGGCCTTTCTAAAAATGGTATCGCGTGAAGTTGATCACACATCTGCATAAGAACGAGGAATACAAAGAGTGTGCGATTAGTCACTAACATGCTTTCTACATACTCGACTTTGAAAGATTAATTTAGCTGTCTGCTTGTCCGAACCTTCTGTTTGTATTCTCAGACCCACCTCCCTCCCCACCGTCTTCTGCATCACATCGGTTACGCCAATTCTACGTGCGCCTTGCTTGCACGTCGGGCTGGAAAGCTGGACTGAAACAGATTTATGGCTGTTGAAACAACAAGTTCGTTAAATTAAAAATATCTTTGAGCAGTTTTACATCATCAGGCTGCTTCAGTAAACAGCAGTCTTCAGATTTATTTTCACCTGTGATTTCAGCTCTCTCTTTCTCTCTGTTTACTTTTTTTTAAAGACACAGACAGACAGACAAAGAAGATACACATCACGAGCATTTTTCGCATGATGCTTGAAAGTGTCTATAAATTCCTAGAAGAGAGGTTTCACTCGTATACACACGGTGGGTTTAACATGACTTTAGTCACTGCTGTGAAAGTACAATTCCTACCCGTATGCGAAATATATTAAAATGGGTAATCACCAGTCCTAATTATCCTCCCCTTACTGGGCTTTCGTCAGACTCACAAGGACATTCTCATCACCAGACATCCTTCTCTTGCTTGTACGATAAGAGTCAACAACAGAGTCGCCTGGTGATAATAAATCCATAGGACAAAAGACAACACTCAGAACAAGAATTTGACACTGGTTTGTCTTAAGTAAAACACGCAAGACGAAGTAGCTAAATAAAACACAGGAAACATGTCGACTTAGACAAAAGAAGATCTACTGCATCAAGAGCAGTTCACCATGTAGTGTGTTTTATGTATAGGTGGGCTAATGATTATAGGCATTACTCGACACATACTTTGATCTTACACTGTTCAAGCACCTTGCCTGATTACATGATCACAACAAGCTGTGGAACGTAAGATAGTTGCTCCAAGTCAACCCAAGCAATTAATATTTACGCCCAGTTTCTGTTTCTGGGATGATTTATGTTTTCATACTGTTCTGTACTTACAAATACCGGCATCCAATTTGCATCTCAGCCCCGTGCTGCTATCACATCAATACCGTTTCTCAAAAAAAAATCCTTTGTTGCTGCCCTCTATACCACGAGCGTAATACGCAGTAATTAAGCAGGACTAGGCGTGACTATTGGATAGTCTGGAATCGACTAAACTGGTAACTATAAAGTATCATAGATTTTTCTCTTCTACTTTATCTCGTAGTGTTTCTCTGTTAACTTGTTTCAAACTGCAGGTGTGTGAACTGCTGATGATATCAGCATCAATACAATAAATTCATGTTGATACGAGAGGCATTCATTTACATAAATCATGAATGAGGAGGTTCTAGAATTATAGAAAGAGTTGACAAAAATCATGAACGGTGATGTGTTAGAACAATAAAAATCATAACCTGTGAGGCCTTAAATACACAACTCATAAACAGAAGACAGTGTTACAGAGTACCTTTATAGGGTTAAAAACTGGCGTTAAGCATACAAAAGAAATGCACATCACACATGACCATAACCACTTAATATCCTCCCCAACCCACCTCCATTACCCCCACATAAAAAAAAGATATAACTGCAGTCAGGCGCCGGCACCGGTGTCTGTGATAAAGCCCTACTGTCAGCCAATCTGAGAAATGAATGGCCCTATATAATTTTAAACGACCAGACAATACGATGTTAGCAGTCGGGACTCAGACAAAAATGGAGACCTAGCGAACGAGAGTAAAATCATCTTGTAATGTTGTATGCACACACATTGTTACAATCAAAAAGCTTACTTTTTTGCCACAGAGACGAACAAAGCAATTAACCACAAATAATTTTTACACATGGTATTGTGCAGTGCAAGTACGCACAGTAAAATTAGACATGAGCAATTCATGAATGCCATTAAACACGAATCACCAGCAACTGCACTCAGTGACAAGGTGTAAAAAAGCTGTAAGACAACAGTAATAAGTTGACATTTCTCTGTTCATATTTTGCGTGTGCTTGCACACGACGCTTAACAAGATGATCAAGATAGCGCCGACCGGTAAGGCTTTCCCTTCCTTGTATCGGAACAAGAAGATATACTCAGTGGGGCAGACACTGGTTGTGACCTGCACCCAACAGTAACCACATACCAAATAAGCAGAAAACGAAAAGATTTCCCAGCCGTAACTAGTGTGTCGTAACAAGATGGTACTTTCCAGCACACATTTTCAAGGTCTGTCTAGAGATAACGGACTGCATTAGGTTGTCAACAAAGCTGAGTTAGTGACAGAATACAGAGACAAGTGAAATAGAGTCAAAATACATATTGTTTTGCTACGAGCTCAACGCCCATGGACTAACTTCACAATTCCAGTAACTCCAAGTCTAAGTTATAAGACATAATTCTCGTATTGAAAAGCAGCAAACCTAAAATATAAGGCCGACAGCCTTACATGATGATGCTGTCTTTGCCCCCAGGAGAAATCTTTGTTCTGTTTTGACGTTTATGAAACTGGTTTTACCAATAAAAAGCAAATCCAGCCATATATATGAATGACGCACTCAATCCCGTGTCTCAGTTATTTGAATGTTAAACATGGACGATATAACGAATATGGTCAAAACATATATGTATTATTTAAGCTTGTCTTCATTTTACTATATTTTACTTTGGAATAGGGACAATAATTACATTTACTCGTAAACTGACTGTCCAAGGTGAAACAGGTCAAGCTGTCTCAGTTTTTGAGATCAGTGGAGTTTTGCACCAGCCCTACTAAAAAGTGAAAAACTTTGGTGATACATTTCTTGCACACTTGCATCTCAGACTAACAGACAGTGCTTTACCATCGTCGTCCCAATCCAAGCAGAAGAAACTTTGACCAACTACTGTATAGTGTAATGTGTAACTGTTACGTGTTTAATAAAGCAGACACAAAACAAGTACGACAGTGCGCTCGGTCACACGATACTTTCACTACAGACATTAACACTTCCAAAAAACAATAAAACAAAACTTACCGCCCAAAAAAGAGAGAGTGCATAAGAGTAATTGAATGTACGAAAAATACATGTAAGAGTCAAATCACCTACAACGGCGAAAAATCTAGAAAAATGTATTTAAAAAAAATAGCGACAATTAAAATTTTAGAGTAAACATACAGATTTTACTGACAGGTTTTACTGGACACTTACACGCAAAAATCCACACTTAATCGCGGGAGCATAGACATAAGGTTGGGAAAGAAAGGTAGGGAACAAAAGATGAAGAGAAATTTATATTTTCAAATGGAATTTCCTGAATACCGCCTTAGAGAAATTTCAAATTTCTTTTTAATCTTTTAGCAGCAGTAGAAACACCACAAGACAGAGAAACTCAGAATGAGGAGCTGTATATATGAGCTCGCTCAGACCCGCAACAGCAACAAAAGCACGTACCTGATTCGATAGAAAATAAAGAAGAAAAATAATATCACGAGATTAAGGTTTTAAAGTAAAAGCAGCACTTTGATTAAAGATACAAAAGATCCACAAACGGAAACTGTATGTCAAGGTGCTGCGCGTGTCTTGATCAGCTGCAGGTTTTCATAACCACGCATTCATTACAATCACATTTTTGCAGCCTGTACATTGTTCACGCCTGAGGTGGTACAAAAATACAAGATAATAAAGCAAGTGTGCAGCTAGTACACAGGGAGTATACATTACAAAAAGCCTGGACAAGTACTTCAGTTAAAAAAAGCTTGATAATTTAAATAACATTATGTGACCACCATGACAGCCTGATTAAAATGTGCTTTTTCAAACAAAATGATCTGAAGCAGTATTAAACAAGCTGAAACTTTTGAAACCCTGCTTTGTAAAGAATCAGAAGGTAAAAATTGTGCTGTAATTGCTAGAATTCTTCGACAGTGCAAAAGTAATATATTTATTTTCAACATTCAAAGCAGATGAATATGCAAGAAGCAAGCTGCACACACACTATGAGGTATACTGTTGCAGGCCCTTAGATACTGATAAGTTCTGACCTGCTTATCGAGCATTGACAGAATCACACACACTATATATATATATAACTGGTATAAAGATATGCATCTAAAACATGCCCGTATACGTCGGTTTACAGAAATATGATCTGAGGACAAAGTATCGTACTTACACCGACCTAAACCTGTCACGTTAATTATGGCAGGCAAAACAATGTATAAGACTAAGCTCACTTCAACACTAGGTACACACTTTTCCTGTACGTATGGCACGAAAGCGAGGTCATATTCATGAGGTAGTCCTTGTACTTTCCTCTATTTTTACCGTTGTGTGAACAGGCCAGCCACTAAAGCAGCCACACGAAAGACATCATTAACACTATGGCACAGTGTCAGGGAATTAAAGAACTTATCATGAGGTAGAAGCAAGGCGGCAATTGAAAAAATCCCTGTAATGGTACAAGCATAGAATTAAAAAGTGTTTTGCTCCAAAACTGCCATCATACTTTGTCGGATGCAAAGTTTATCCATGATTAAACAACGCCAACATGTATACTGTCCCATAGAAACAAACCAACCAATTAGCAGACATCTTCTGTGCGTACACCCATATTAGCTCAGTCAATGAGTGCTACACACAAGTACTTCTCCTTCGCATATGGTGATCAAAAACAGTTAATATAAAATAGATCTCATTTACTGTTCGTATATAATAATCAGATTTACGTCCACTTGAGTAGTATAGAGATGCTGACTTGAGTACATGAATCATAAAAATCTAAATTCGACATAGGTACAGAACTGAATAAAAGCATAAATAAGGTACATATGTATGTATATATATAAACGCTTTTCGTTAGGAAAATAAAACACAACTCATACTTCTAAAGCACTGGCTGTTTATATTAAAATAATACACAAAATAACCGAAGTTTTCTTTCCTGCTCAGTGCTTACTTCATTAAACATAACTTGTAGATGACATATAAACATGTTTAAAATGCAAATAACATTAAACATCATGGACATTAAATAACCTGGAATGAAAGAGAAGACGGCAAAAAGAAAGGGAGAGGAAGATAGAGAAATAGCGAGGGAGAGAGAAAGAGAGAGGCACGGGTGCTGGTGAAGGTGTACTTCCCCTCCCCCCACCCCACCCCAACACACAAACACAATGTTTACGTTCCCAACAAGGCTCCAGGGCAATCGCCAGTCGGCAGTGGAGTAGAAAAGCCGCCGCTCAGAGCAGACAAGCACTCAGTAAGGCATAGTACATGAGGTAGCAAGGTAGCAGACGGCCCAACGTGATGCTGACGTCACAACACGATTAGCGGCTGCAAGACAGGCATATGAGAGAGAGGCAACTCCTGATGTATAGTACATGTATGTACACATAACAATCCTTCCACATTATGTGCTCAAGCAAAGGTCACGAAACCACCTCTGCTAACGGCTGCTCATTCATCCTCAAAAAGCAAGCTGCGTGCAGAGACAATCGATGCATTTTGGATGTTTTGAACCACCTCAGCTAAATAATTAGGGTTGCAGAAGACCAGTTTATTACTCATGGCTCAAACAATTCCGTTTGTTCGTCATATGGGCTCCACCATGCAGTTTCGTCGTGCGACGTCACAGCTACCATCTAGCCCTATACATTTCATCAGAGGCACTTAACTAAAAGATAACCATTCCCTTACTGCTGTAAGTGTCAAATACCAAGCGGTCAAATTTGACCTGATATTCACGTTTGTGGGCCTGATCATAAGTTCTCCATCTATCCAAGTGTGAATCTGTTGAAGAAAAAGAATGTTTAGACCTGTGACCTCTCTCCCAACGTATTCTTCTATCATGAGCTGGCCTTGCTAAACTGTGGTTAATAAAAAATAATCTTAGTTGAGACATCACTCTTTATAATCAAGGTTTCCGTTCTAACGAAAGTTGGTAAACACGGTGTCTTCTGCGTCTACATGAAATATGACCCTCTGGACGTATTTCAACTTCCAGTTCTTTTGCAACCTGAAATAGTTAGCGAAGGTAGCTCGAAAGATCAAAATGCATCTGTTAGTTACATTTTGTCTCACTAGTTTACTTGCCCTTAAAAGCTGTGCTTAATTGCAGAAATCGATGACTTTGCTGCGAGACTGGTTTGCGACACTGGTTTAATGAGTTTGGCAAAGTTCCCAAGGAATATTTTTTGGGCGCAAACTTTTGGTAAGGAAAGTTGTCGAGCGTTTTTGTGCAAAATACTACTCTTACTGCGCTCAGAGTTCACTGGACAAATATGCCCTTTAAAGTCGACTGCGAACAAGCTGAGTTCACTTTCGCATGACTGTTCAAAGGCATTTTAAGAAGTTATCAACTTCACAATCTGTATTCCACGGAAAGCAAGAATATAAAATTACTACAGTTAAAAAAAGAAAAACATAGGCCTTTCGTGCTATCATTGGTTCTCGGGATTAGAGGGGACGCATTTTTAGAAAGTCTGATCACCATTTGTCTACTACGTTCAACTGCTGTAACATTACAGAAGTGAACAATACCCCTGGCATTGAAACGAGCAGCAGTGCTGAAAACTCACAGATGAAAACATTCACTACAGACAGAAATAGCTTGTACAAACATATAGGGTGAAATAAAGGTACAGTGTAGTGCTTTCTTTCTTTAGTAAAATCATATCTTCCCCCACCCCCCACCCCCCACCCCCAAAAGTGCTTGTCTTTTTAAAAAAAAGTTTTTAAAAATGACAGCTCTTTCGAAAGCTTCGTACTGGAATATGAGGCTGAATAATATTTAAAGTTCACGAACGCACGCACACATACGCACGCACGCACTAACAAACACACACACACACACACACCTATCTGTCGCTTACAGAGCTGTCTCTTGAGAATTTTTATCAGAGTGCAGTTTGATTTCAGTAAGTCTACTGAATGTACATATAACAATACAAACGCTCCTATACCGCTCACTAACCCTAGTGTTTCTTTTTTCTGATCTCTTTCCATGGCTATGTGAACGACGCTGTCGGGTCCAGAGAGACAATAATGGGTGCACCACATGACTTTTCGTCTCGGAAACACTGTATTATTCACCTTTCGGCCTGTCGCGTTATATACATCGCTGTTGTGACGAAGTACTATCGAGTCAAACCTTTAAGCCACTTATGTAACAGCCATGGACTTGTTTACACCAGAACGCTACCAGAAATTAAAGTCATGCCACATCATGTTTGTTTCTTATACTTTCCATCATAGAGCTAGTAAGAATAAAGTATGTACGTCAGAAAGAGAGACGGAAAAAGCGGACTACGTGAAGGAGCTAAAAACTCAACAGGTAAAGTGCCATGAACATTGGCATCACGGATAAAATTCAATCCCTTGTGGAAAAAAAGTATCGTTCCATGCACTTTGGTATACAAAGGTCGCACAGGTTCATTCCTGACTCCTTCAGCTCTCTGGGCCTAGATCATGGTCATCCATGCAGGTAGCGGAGTCGGCGCTCAAGGTAACGTCTCAGCTAGTTACTGTCGGCACTGAAGGTGTGGCCCAAGAAGCTGCCTATAGCTGGTTGCTGCCGGCGCTAAAGGTATGCTTAGACTGAAGTCGGCAACTGGCTGTTGTCGGCTATCCTTGTGCAGTGCCGAAGAATACTGTGACAATATCATATCAGAAGCGTTAGACCAGACCACTGACGACTAAAGCCTCCTCACATGTAGCAAGGACTGTCTCGGTAGTCTAACGGTTAAGGTGTTACCGTCACAGGGGTGAGTTTGGAGATTCTCACCCTGGCCGTCATACCTACAAATGAAAATTGGGAATCTAGTAGCTGCCCTGCCAGACGCCTGTGACTTAGTGGGACTGAAACCTGCGTTGCGACAGCAGTCCCAGTGTGGGAGCACATTAACTTGTCTCAAGCAACACCGTCCTGATATTCACCTCGTTCGCGACGGGACGTTAAGGGACAAAAACTAAACCACACGTAGCAATGTTACTACTATTTCGAACACTGCCGGTACGTGTAACCATCAAGCAAATGCTTCTCTAGCATGTCGCCACAACTGTGTTCAGATTGCCGCGGATCAATCCCAATCTATACTAATCAAAAGAGTTGAAAGACCTGCTGCACTTTGCCAGGCAGGTCACAAATTTGTGTAATAATATCCGACACCGTACATTTGGATGCACCGTGTTTTATGCTGCAACGGTGAACGTCAATGTGCTTTCAAGGCGTCCCGCAGTGCGACCTGTGCTGACGCCGGCCCATTGCGCTTCTCGGCTGGCCTGGATCCGGCGTCACCTGGCTTGGACTCGTCAACAGAGCTGTCTTCACCGATAGGTCCCGTTTTGCCAAATCATTTCATAGTAACAGAATCTGCATCTGGAGGCGATAGGAGCGGTATCAGGATGCCGTTGTGAGGAAGCGAAAGCCATCTGGCGGTTCCATAATGGTTTGGACAGAAATAGACATGGTCTACATAACACCCCTGAAACCTGTGCAAGGCAACCTCGCTGGTGTGGGCTACAGGGATGACATCTGCAGCCCCTAATACTGCTAGTGCTGCAGGGGACGGGAGTAGGTGCCGTTCTCTTTGACAATGCCAGACCACAATAAAGTCTCGGGTCTTCACCACCTTCCTGAAGCAGCAGCGACTCGCATGGACTGGCCAGCAAATTCGCCAGATCTTAACCCAATCGAGAATCTGTGGAATGTGCTGGGCCGTCGCCGTAATTCTTTTTCCCAACTGAGTTCTGCCCAAGCCCGGGCTGCGAGTCTGCATTCCCCATTAACTTGGGGCACACATGCGCAGACCACCTTTCATCCCGTTTAGCGCAAAGACTAATCCCTTGTGGAAGGCTTTAACTTATGCATGAAAACAGGAGTCCTACCTAATACTAAACCCTACCCTACCCCCTTCCCCCCCCCAAAAAAAAGAAAAAATTGTAAGCTAATATAGATTTCGAATCTGCGAAAATAATTTCGTCTGTGGGTAAACCATCTAGCTGACATTGACCAGCTGTTCCTTTTGGTCCAGCAGAAGTGGCAGGCGATCCCGCAAATGACTCACCAATATTGGCTATTGGCAATAAACGCGGTAAGCCGGCAACAGTGCCCTGGTTGCGTCCAGCCCAACTAGGCACACACGTTTTTGACACTGATTATTCTGTGCTGCACCTGCTCTGACTATTGTATACATGGGTTTTGTCCTTCTTAGTAACAGATCTGGCTGAAGCAATGAAAATACCCCATTAAGGGAGTAGGAGATGTCTTTCACTGAAAGTCTATTTCTCATCAACAAAGAATAAAACCATCTTAAAATAAGATCAGAAGAAAACAGCCCATTAAATCTGTTGTTGGTCGTTACATTAGTGAATGAGTCACTCTTCAGCTTCATTGTGACTACCGGTTTGTGTTTTTGCATCAAGTAACGCGTGCCGTTTGCACTGATCTTTCAATGCTTTCGAGCAGTATATTTTGTTCCCGGCCTTACCAGCGTTGCCAAGTGTACAACCAAACGGAGCAGCGGGCCCTTTTCACTCCACCCTTGAACATGGCTGTCAGTTCTCTCAGCAGACACGCACACGCCACGAACTGATCTCGTTTCGCTATCTGCGTTCGCACCCAGTCTTTTATTTCGGTTTGGGATTTTGTTTTTGTTTTAGCAACATAATAATAGTGGCAGCAGCAGCCAGTACTACTCGAGGTCGATCGACCGAGGCGATGCTGTAGTTGGACAGGTTAAGAAAAGAAATGTGGACATACGGGTACACCTTAGCTAGCTTATCTCCACGTCTGAGGACAGTACATGGAAATGCTTACCCCCCCCCCCAAAAAAAAAGACTTTTTCTGGCTTTAACCAAAGAGTAGCCATTGCCACATGTGAGATGTCGTTTACGCAGTCTTAAGCTGCATACAGATCGAAAACTCGATGACGGAAAAATCCTCTGTGGATTAAAACCTTCAAGTTAAGTAACAGCGAGCTCACTCAGGCTTGGTCGACTGGTCCCAGTGTCACGTGTCATGTTGTTAACAGGATTCGGAGGTGTGCAAGACAATAGCCCTTGTGATAATAGGTTAGAAACACGACACGACCGACAGCGACTGCTCTGTTCTTGGTGCCAATCATAGCGTCAAGATAGTGACAGTTGCAAGACGGTGATGTATTTACGATGAACCCGACAGCTCCTCGTCTTTGTTTCTACACCCTAATGCACGCAAAAAGTAGTACAAAGCTTATCTCCTTTCTTTATCATTGGCTTGATGATGGAATGCATAATACACAAGGCAACAAAATCTACATCCAGACACGCATACATAAGACTGCGCTTGACAAATATACATAATAATTCCAGTCTTAAAATCCTTCTATCTAACCAGTACTCAAATTTAACTGAGTTACACTAGGTCTAGATATAAATGTTTGTGGCATTTCCGAGAATGCATATAGTGGCTGGACTGTCGTCAGACACGAAAACTGAGAGGGTCAAAATGACCCCATTGATAGTTCTGAAAATAAGAATGGTTCAAGGCAAAACATACACCTTTGTTCATTAAAAACCCCTAAGTACAAATGGGTCATACAGCACAGAACTAACTTCAATCAACATCTGCTGATGTGAAACATTTCTTATGACACATTTCAGACTAGATCTGAAGTGTAGAACTGTTGAATCTGATGCGGCAGACATCACAGGTGTCAAAATGTGAGCACGGGGTAGCGTGATTTCATACGATATACATTCCCTTTGTGAGGAGGGTGCGATGTTCGTCAATGCTTTTTACTTCCCCGTCGTGATATAATTTCGAGTGCTGCCTTAGTAAATTTTAAAAAAAGACTGCTAGGTAACTACTATCTTTAGTTCACGCACCCATGCACGCATGCACCTGTACACGCGCTCGCGTGCATACGCCACCTTACCTCGCACGCATTGCGCCTGTTCACATCATGAAAATTTCGTTTTTTGCTTCTTGCACATTAAATCAAACCCACTAAAACTACAAGGAAAACGCAAGCCAGGAAATGCTGAGATCAAAACAAGAAAAAAATCCTTTGCACACTTGGGACTGCAGGCAGAAAAGGTACTTTCGCTTCGAACGGTGTGTCCAAGACAGCAGACGGTGTTTCCGGATCGCGGATTTGCTTTTTCTAAACGAAATTTTTGAAAGATCACATCAAACCCCCCCCCCCCCCGACTGGCTACTTTGCGCACGGGACTTTGCTGTTACACCATTTGAACATGAGCGAAAGGAAAATGTTCGTCTGCTAGGCCATCAAACGGTAGACTCATGTAAACAATGCAAAATCAAAGAAAACAAGCAAACAAAAATAAACAAATATTCACAAGAAACTGTTATGAGTCTATAAGGATTCTATATTTCAAAGAAATAAATTCTTGTAGAGCATCTTCTTATAGCTAGAATGAACAACCCTACCGAAGACCTGCGTAGCGTTGCGTTATCGACTGAAATGTAAATGGTTCGATTCTTAAGCCTCCCCCTCCCCCCTCCCCCCCCTCCCCCCCGACCTTTCCAACTTTTTTATGGGGTAAAGGTGGAGTTAGGGGAAGGGTAGGGCTGGAAGTTAGGAAGGAGTTTAGAGTGAGGTTTGATCGTGAAAAGGAACATTTTCCTTTCGGTCATATGATGTTCAAATGATGGAATACTTATGGTAATACTAAGTATTACCATACTACTTAGGTAATACCTATTACTTAGGTGCGCCATGATGCCAGAGGTCTTGATGTAGCCAATCAAAGAGGGTTTGTAAATTTCCGTGTGGGAAAAGCAAATTCGCTTACAGGTTAGAAGCGAAGACTTTATGATGTTCAGCCCTAATTCTAGCCTGCCCGATAGTTGAGGGGAGGGTGGGGGGAATTGGTGCTTAACGTCCAGCCTCAGGACGGGGTTGCCATACTCAGTCACGTTATACTGACACCGGGCCAACCAGTCCTAGTACTGTTCCCTGTAGTGCCAGGCCAGCTACTAGATTGCCAATTTCTCGGCCGGGATGCGAACCACCGACCTCCCGCCTCGGAAGCGGACGCCTTAACCACTAGACCACCGAGGCGGTCCCCGATAGTTGAGGTGATACTGGATACATAACAAATTGGTGTCTTCCACACAAATGGCGGAGCTATCCCACACTGCACAGCGCAGTGATGTCGTGTTCACTTAGCGATAAGAAGCAGCACTGTGACCTCCAACCTGGAAACATCCGCCATCTTGGAAGCGAAGCGAAGCGAAAGTACCTCTTCTGCCTGCAGCCGCAAGTTCTTTGCACCCCTTTACACAACTTCGACCCGCCGCGTCTCGCAATTCTATAAAAACAAAACTTGTCAGCAAAAGATCTATTAAATTCTATTTTTCTCCTCTCACTGAAATCTGCAGCTTTCAGACAACACCTCAAATTAATGTCTTCTTACCACTTAATAATATCAGCTTGATTGCAGTATCATTTCTGTTATTTCTCTAGAAAACTAAATAAGTTAACTATTCTTATGTCACTGAACACTTATCATGCCAGAAATGTGAGAAAATTTGATTTGAGAAGCAGTTATTACTGGAATTTCTATCTCTTTGAACAGTCAGTCGCACAGACCAGACTCGCATTAGACATTGATCTTCAAGCGACTGAAAAATATGTTCATATTCTTGCCCTGTGGTTCTGTTTTCACACGTTTAGAAACACTTTGAAGCATTTAGCTTAAAAAATTGCGTTTGGTGTATTAAACAGAAATGAATGTTGCCCTATACTGTACAATCTAAAGTAGATATGTGTGCATTTCTGTTCACGCATCCACAATTAATCCTGCAAACAAATAATAAATTCCCCACTACCAGACCCTCACAAAATGCCACTGGAAGATGCAAGAAATGTAAACATTGAAAATACTTAAACGTTTTCTAACCCAAAAAAGTCAAATGGTTTTAGTCTTAACACGGTGAATGCGACTCTGACAATGACAGGTGAGACTACAGAAACTATTTACACGTTTGGCATATGCAACTTTACCACCATTGAGATATAACAAGCAAGTGTATATATACACAGGTAAAAACCTGGGGATGAGGTAAGTCGGGTCTTGCACCAGTGCAGAAATAACTTCGAAAAAATGTACATCTTGATATATATATTTTTTAAATCCAGAAAGAAAGAGTTTGAGGTATTGTCAGTATAAGAGGTATTAACAAAAGAATATCACAAAACTGCGATCAGGCATATAAAATGCATGTTTTTGAACCTATAAAAAAGCAAATTCAAGAAAGCACTTTAGCACAGGACAGAAATGAACTTTTCCATGCAGACACCTGGTGCTCTGAAAGAACACATAATACAGGCAACAGTAGTATGTGTCGAAAGCTAATACCCTCAACAGAACGAGAACTGTAGTTAGAATGTTCCGTAAATGCATACGATGGCACTTTCAGTAGAGAGTCGAGAACGCTGCTCTCCTGTGTTCAGCTAGGTAAAATGAAATTATGGGATGTGTAGTGCCTATATAAATCTATAGTTATTCTTATTGAAATAAACCGTGCAATTTGATGAAGAAACTAAAAAAGGGTGTTGCGTCTGTATCTGGGATATGAACTGGTCTTAGCGTTAGCACTACTGAACTTGATAACCTGTGCTTCAAGTATCCTGACAAGTTATACAGGTCGAGGAGTATGGCAGAAAGAGCTAAATGAAATAACGACCAATAAAGTACAAGATCGACGTTAGCTGCCTCCCATAGGGAAAACCTTTCGATCGCGCACTCTGACCTGTTTACTAACGTGCTTTCCTGACCATGGTTATAATGCAGAACATGACATCCTGTTCTGACTGCTTCATCTTTTCTGAACCTCCCTGCTCATGGACACGGGTCAGTTCTACAGGTCGTTTACCTTAACACAACACTTTATAAACAGCGATCATAAACTCTTAGAAGCAGTTTCTGAAGCAGTTTCTGAAAATTTATCGATACCGAATCGCTGAAAACTATTTGGTCTGTGTATGTGCTTGCATGAATCTGTGCGTTTTTGCTCTCTCTCTCCCGCGCGCGCGCACCCGAGAGAGAGAGAGAGAGAAAGGAGGGAAGGAATTTTTTTTAAAAATAGTCTTATTCGTGAATAGCAAAAACGGAAAGAAAGAGCTGACATTATGCTCCAAGTATTATTTATAAAAAAAAACTATTCCTCGTCACTCATCGTCTTAACAGGAAACATGACATCATTTTATCACATCCTGTACACCTCATTGAGCAACAGAATTATTCTATGACGTAGTACTTTTACTAATGAGTAGGATCAAAATTTACTTTGCAAACTACAACAAAAAGCATCCGTTTCACTCCACAAACCGACCAATATCTTACAGAAGAAAATTGCCGATAAAATATAAATAGAAGAAGCAAACAATAACATAACTGGTCAAGTGTGTACGCCCATACGACATGTGCAGTCCCAGTTAAGTCAGGCAGCTTGAACAGCAGCACCTGGTATGAAAGAATGGCTACAGAAGCTACAAGTAGGAAAATGTCACCCGTTTTACGTGAGGTAGATGCGGACGCAGCAAAACAGTGCAGACAGCACTTCAGTCTCCCATAGCCCTGCAAACAAATGTTGTGTCATTTTAATCATGTCATCTGTAACTTAACAGCTAGCTCCCCCCTTCCCCCCCCCCCCCACACATACACACACACCTTTCTCCACAAGTTCTCCACTCATCAACCCCTCCTTTCTACCACCCATACAACTCTCTCTCTCTCTCTCTCTCATGGCTCACATCTAGATAGGTGGTACTACTCATCCAGCTGGTTCTACAAAAACGCTTAATAACTGTTGCAATAATACACTATGAACACACTGAGACAAGGTTGTTCTGTCTACATAATTTAAAACGTGGTGAAAAATTGTGAAACCGGAAATGCGTCGGTCTATGGTGAACGATGTGAAATCTGAGAATATAGACATGGATAGGCCTCTGGAACAATAACTACTGATATTTTTTCTATCGAATAACGCTGTTCCTACCCTTAACGGAGTCATTGTTTCATACATAAACTACCAATGAACAAGATTAATACATGAGAATTATGAACGCATGTACTCTGACGAGGCAAGGTGTCTGGAGTTACTGAATGACGGGAGAGGACCGGAGGGTGTCTAAGGTGATACATGACAGGGGAGTGGTCCGGGGAGTGATGTTCCGAGACGTGGGTGTCTTTCCTCTGGTATTAACTGTCTACCTCCTTTTTATTAGACCCTGAACACCCAGATCGAATATATAGCCACCTCCCGGCATTTATGGTTTTGGGACCCAGGTTTGTGTCAACATTGTTTATTACAAGGGACGATTGAGAGAAGGCAGCATTTCAACAGAACAATGCAGTTATCTATTCAACGGCTCAAGACAGCTCCAGACCCTTCTGGTACACAAATTCCCCTCAGGCGATGCTTCGCCAAGTGTTTAAATGCTATTCAGTCGTCCATGTAAATGATACTAATTTTATTCCCGAATAGCGGATTTTTCTGTCTATGAAAACGCTATTTCGGCAATTTTATTGCTATTTTCATGTCAATCTAGGTTTTAATTTTTTATATATTCACAAATTAGCCTTAATTATCTCAGCACGAACAAGAACGGCACCTAACAAAGAATCCGATTTCCCAAATTTCATACGGTATTCATTCTAAATATGCTTGTATCTACTGACAGCAATCTACTCATATCTACTGGCAGGAATCCACCCGCAATGGAACCTAGTGAAAGCAAAATACCCCACACTTGTACCTTCTGACAGTAAACTATCTGCATTTGTACTTACTGACAGTAAACGACCTGCATTTGAACTTACAAACAGTAAACTACGGCACTTGTATCTGTGACGATAAACTAGCTGCATTCGCACCTGCTGACGGCAATCAACCTGCACTTGTTGCTTCTCACAGTAAACTATCAACACTTATGCCTACTGACAGTAAAACTACCCACATTTGAACCTGGTGGCAGTAAACTACGAGAACTTGAAACCGCTGACACTAACCTATCCGCATTTGCAACTAACGAGTTAAATCTGCATCCGCTTGTACCTACTAAAAGAAAACTACCTGCACCTCTAACTACTGGTAGTAATCTACCGGTACTTGTACCTGCTAAAAGCAAACTATTTGCACTTGTACCTGCTGAAACCAAACTACCTGCACTTGTAATCACTGACAATCTACCGGCACTTGTCTCTGCTGAAACCAAACTACCTGCACTTGTAACTACTGACAGCAGTGTACCCACAGACCATTAACTACCTTAACCCTAAACCCTCGGAAATAGGAATGAGAATTTTGCTGTCTCGATGGTCTGTTCATCCCCCCCCCCTTCCGCCTGCCAACCGGAGCGGAAAAAAATGTTCAAACGTCTGGAGTAGGTGAACAGTACAAGCCCAAAAGACTGACCTTGAAGTGCTATATGCGGCTGCCGGTGAGTATGTGTTCACGAGATAAAGTTCTCCTTAAAAGGCTGGTAGTTGGGGATGGTGTGGGGGTACTTGACGTGCCACACCGTATGAAACATAAACTCGATGCGGTCTTGGCAGTGCTTCCCACATGATGGGCATCGGAATGGGTAGTCTGCGTAGGGCAAGTGCAGGCTTTCGTGCAGATGATACATTGTGTAGTCATAGAAAAAGATGTTGCAATGCTGGCAGTGGTGAATGCCGTTGTCTGCCACAGGTGTGGCTGATGTGGTGGTGACATCTCGTTTGCCTTCGCACTCCGACTCGCTGCTGGGTGTCTTTGGTGTCGGCATGTTCCTTTCGGTGCGCATCTTCTCCAGGCTGGACTCTGGCGTCTTGTTGATGCTGAGATCCATCACGCTGTCGCATGGGTACTTGTCTCTCTCGTCCTCTCCCTCTGTCGCTCGGGCTCTTCCCATCAAGGCTAGCGTGTTGCCAGTGTGATCAGTCTCGTACTCTGAGGAACTTCGAGGAAGCTGTCGAAAGCTACTGAATGACGGAAGAGGACCGGAGGGTACTTGAGCTGATATTTGATGTGGGGAGTGGTGCGGGGAATGATGCACAGAGCCGTGGGTGTCTTTTCTCTGATACTGGCCCCCGACGGAGATGAGAGCTGGAGGAGAGCGCAGGGGCGACTGAGCGGACATGGGCGGCGGGCCGGAGATGGAGCAGTACCGGGCGCTGGGAGGGCTAAGCAGAGGGGTGTCCGAGCCATGAGACGGTGCAGTAGTCACCGTGCGCTTGTCTCCATGCCCACCCTCTGAGTCACCAGGCGTGGAGGGTGGCGTGACTTGCTCCAGCTTGATGGGCGACCTCCGTAAGTCACGGCGTTCAGATCCAGCAGACGTGACGCTGCAGGTACTCGTGCTGCCTGGTAAGCACATAGGCACGCCCTCTGACGTCTTGGCCGGAACAAGAGGGGCTGCAGGAGGCTGGGGAAACATTTGCGCCTGTGAGACGGATGCCGTATGGAGGTAACTTTCGTAAGTCAGGGCTTGCTGCAGCAAAGCTCGCTGCTGCATAGCGAAAGCTTGGTAGGCCGCTAAGTTGACGTGGGATCCCACCCCAGCGGCGGGCACTCCGCGCCCAACGCCTACAGGCCCGTGCTTGTAGCCGTAAATCTTCCCACGCATGTGCACGTTGCGCTCGTGACGCCTCAGATCGTTGGACTGAGTAAAACAACGGTGGCAGATCTTACACTTGTACGGTCTTTCACCGGTGTGCACTCGTTCGTGGACCTGTAAAACAGCAAGCAGATTGTCTGCTTGATCCGAACAATCATGTAACACGTTAGCAGCAAACTATATTATCAGTTTAATGACACATCATCAATGGCCTTTACAGTTCTTACTAGTTCGATCCTTACCTTGTCTCACCCATTCACCTAAAAACTTCAGACAATGTTATTAAACCTTAATTACAACACAAGCATTATTACAGTCTTCGAAAATTTACAGGGTTTGTAAAAGTGTGAGGCAATACTATTTTTAATGCCAGTAATTTGTTATAGAAATTTTAGAGCCTAAAGGATTATCTCAATCGTTCGTTCGTTTTTTCGTTCGTTCGTTCGTTCGTTCGTCCGTTCGTTCGTTCAAACACTTCCCCAAAAAATTCAAAATTATGAGTGAAATGTATGGAAAATCCATTTAGTTTCTTATAACGGTAAACTACCGAATAAACTGCTCCTATTATCAGTGTCTGCGATCCCACTTGCAAAGCACCATACGTTGAAGCATACATTTTAAAACTATTTTGCGCCTTTGTTTATACATTACTAGCTTTCGTGCAGACGATACACGGTGCATGTTGCAATGATGGTAGTGGTGAATGTCATTGTCTGCCACAGCTACGGCTGATGTGGCGACATCTCGTTTGCCTTCGCATTAACTATCATCCTAATACAGTCATAGAAAGACAATTACATGCTTATATCATTCACGATGACAGGAGTAAGTAAAGGGTTGCCGATGATTTATTATGCACAAAGGTTTACTTTTACCCTTACCTTTGTTAGCCACTAGTGCATTAAAAGTTCTGCTCCTTTTCAGCTGGCTGATGTGTAGTCAGCTAAAAGATGCCAATGGGACTGACTGAATGTGGGGATCGGCATAATCCTGCAGATCTCATTTTGTTCGTCATGGAACTTGGTAGCCTTTTGGCTGATAATAATGAGGGCCCCCTATGTGGCGTGGGGGTATTGTACAGATCACAATAAGACTTTGCCCTTCTACAGATCACAAGTAGCCACACACACAAAAATTATGCTCAAAGATCACAGCAAGCAGATTTTGGCGATCACAGATTATAATAAGAACGAAAACGCCAATCACACGTCACAGTAAAAGGGATGGGTGGGTGTTTTCTGATTAACGTCCCGGCGCAAACAAGTTGCACATCAGGACGGTGGTGTTTAGACAAAGTTAACGTGCTGCCACACGTGGGACTGCTGTCGCAACACAGAATTCAGTCCCACCCAGTCACATTATACTGACACCGGGCCAACCCGCCCTAGTACTTTTCCCTATAGTGCCTGTCGTCCTGCTACTAAATTGCCAATTTTTAAGTCTTAGGTATGACTCGGCCGGGGCGCGAACCACCGACTTTCCCCCTAGGAAGCGGACGCCTTAACCACTAGATCATCGAGTCGGTCACAGTAAAAGGACCCTCAACAATGGGGTGTCAGAAATCACTCTATATGTCAAGATTATGGTCATGGGCTGCGCTAAGAACTCTGTTCTTATTTATTTTTATTCTCGGAATGCTATTAGTTGCTAAAGCTAGGAAACCGGATTTACGTATAGCTGTTAAGAACGCCGATACAACCCACCCATAGTAAGTTCACCTACTTTATGTTTCCCGTAAATAGCCAACACAAAGCGTACGGAAAACACATGCCATTGCAGTGTAAGAAAGGCTTAGCATCCTTATTAACCACCGGAGACATAGCCTTAGTTTGTCCCTGAAAGGTCTCCCGAGTTTCTTCCGTCCTTACACAAAGATATGTTTGCCTCTTTATTTGTTTTTAACTGCCTCCATCATCTCAATCCCGACGAGGCTGCCTTAGCTGTGGACACCTATAGAACCCCAACCAACGGCTGATTCCATCATCATAGACAGCTAACGAGAAACAAGGCTATATAGTATTAACAGTCCGGATTCTGCTCTGTCCACCATCTTCACGTGTTCTGTGATCTTGCCTTCACTCTTCAACCTTAAAAGCCCATGCCTGCCGTAGGTATGAAGTCAAAGTGGTTTGAATTTCAAAGAGGTCGATATTCATTGAAATTTAAAAATAATACCCATGCTTATTGCGAATTCGAGACACTCTATAAAGATCAGCAAGAAATGGTAAAACTGAAAAAAGTGCTAACCTGCTAGTGATATATCAACAGTTGCCTACTTGCTTCGAAAATCAGTCAGAAAGTCATTAGCTGAATAAAATATTGAAGGGGTACTGAGAGTAGGCCTAATTTTTGCCAACTTTGGTTAGAACAGTAAACTGAACAAAAGAGCAAACCTTACATCCATGACTGGTCAAATTATGGAACTGCAGTATAATACTATGATCAGTTATTAAGGACCTTTACCCATAACGGAGGAATCCAAAGAGGATGAAAATAGTGACGATGTGTGTACCATCATCAGAAAGTTTGACCATTCGATGCGTGCGCGTAATCAGAGTTTGACCTCCAAACGAACAAAAACGTTTAATACTTATTTTAGGACAGAGCACCTTGTCACGTGTTGGGGTCTGGTGGGTCAAGGAGATTGCACCATAGGTTCTAGGTGTGACCTATCCACAACCCCCTGGCCCTAATTAAGGTCCATTATCCCCTTGTTCAAGCCGCCATCTGTCCGCTCACGTCATCACCAGCCCAGGTTAGCTTCCTGTTTACACTTCTGATCAGGAGTGCGGCCTCTAGAGGCAAGGGGCAAGTTGTTACTCACCCTGAGGCACAACTCGGAAGGGACCATAGCTCCAGAGCAGATGTCAAGCTGCCCAGATGTGGATTAGTTGGACAGAGGGTGAAATTACATCAGGAGGAAACCGGTGACGCACATTATCGAGCACCAGGGGCTTTGATGTAGCCGAGAGGTGTAACCTGCCAGGGAAAGGGTGGGGGTAGCTATGTCCACTCTAGGTGTCCACTTTGGGGTGTGTCCTTGTAGTTGACACGGGTCGATATATGTAACCATCTTGATGACCATGTGTATGTGAATGAAAGAATCTATGGACGAAAGTTTAGAATAAAAGGACTGGTTTAGACAGTCGAATTATCTTCAGCCCGAATCTCTTGAGTGGAGAGCATCTTCAGCCAAAATCTCCAGTGAGAGGGATCTTTCGCCCAAATCTCCTGTGAGAGAACATCTTCAGCTGCTGTGAGGAGACTACGTGTCTTGTGGTACAAGTCTGCTGAAGGCTGAAGAATTCAGCTGCAGAATTGAGGTGTCTCGTTCTACTGGACGTGTGGAAGTCTAGTATCAACGGCACGTGGCTTGAGTAGACTAGTTGCATAGCGCAAGGGAATCTGCAAGGGTGTTGGAGCCTTCCAGACTGGTGTGTGACTCTTGCATGTGCTCCTCTGCTGTGGGAAAACCTCTACGCTAACCGGACGAGGGGATAACTGCAGAACGTAAAGGAGGGAGATCGAAGACCGCGGACAGACAACCGTCTGAAGCAGAGGGCGAAGATCCAGCCTTACAAGGAAGGCTGCCTGTAACCGAGCTCTAGGAGTAAGCTTAAAGGGCTGTGTGTCAGCCTTGAGAAACGTCATATCCTCTGTGGGTGCCGTGTGTGATCGTCAGCATCGAAGTCTGTTGTTACGTGGAGGTGTTCAAGAGGTCTTCAGGGTATCTACTGGCGAACATATCCAAGGAAGGAGCGCTCCAACGTACAGACTGTCGTGCGGACTGTATGAAGCATTCGGGAACGAGTGTTGTGTTATGTGAGTGTTGTGCGTCACGTGGTCATTCTTTTCTCGTAAGCAAAGGCGAGATTAAGGTACGTGGTTTATCATTGTGTTTCATTGCGAGGCGGGTGATGTAGGGTGGTATTAGATGTATTAGATCCCAGTTTTAGGATACCGACAATTAGGAAAACTCTGTGTACTTAAAACCTTGCTCCGTATGCTGTTATGCACTATCTGAATCTCAGTAATGAATCGTGGAATTGTCTTATTATCTTTATTTCCTAAATACTGGATTTCCACAGGGAGGATAAAAGAATTTTAAAACAGATGGCAACGTTCTCAACTCTCTAAAAAAGCAAGTATTGTTAGTTGAGTACATGTAGATATGTCATGAGACCAGTATTTCTTGCTAATGCCCTACACCGCCCACTGCAGATAACCAAGTTTTTTTTTAATTGTTTTATCATTCTTCTAGATATCAGAATTGTGCACCACATGAACCCATCCCGCTTACAGCAGATACCTTTAGGGGTTTGTTTCCAGTATCCCAAGGTTCTCTTTCTCAATGTGTTTGCTTAAGTCATGTAGCGTGTCGCGTAACCTTCTGATCGCTTCCAGGTTTGTTTTTTTTTTAAATAAGTGTTTTCCCTTTTACTTTGATTTTTACCTGTACTGTCAAACGTTGACGTCAGTATTTTTTATTTTGCGTTTTTTCGAAGAGACTTAGAGGCTGGATAAAGAAGAAATAGAAGAGGCACAGAGAAAATAGATGCAGGTCTCTAGGAAAAAATCTTACAGTTGTCAACGGCGACTGTAATAAAGTCAAAATTACTTATTGTTGTGGTAATACTCTGTCGTGTGTCTAGGGGTATTGTGCTTATGTTTCACTAGCCTGCTCGTTAATTAGAGTTACAACAACATAAATATGTCTCAAGAAGGGGGAAACTAACCATGCGATCGCTGCCTAATTTCGTCGATTTCCAAACTGGCTCAAGCTCCCACCCCCTTACTTGTCACGCGCACAACTTAATAAAAAGAGGGCAGCAATAAATGCTCTTCTATTTATTTTACAGTTACAACATAGAATATTTCACTACATAATGAATGATGCTCCAATATACATCTACTGACATATGTAGAACAATCACTCGCACTCTCATCTATTCATCCTAGCGGCGCTATACGTGTCTACCCGCATACATTATTTACCGGGTTATGAATTCTACCGTACCGATAATTCACACCACAAGGAAACACAAGGAAACACAAGGAACACAAGGAAAACCGTATCCTTTCCGAAAACAATTCAACGTGCTAAAACCACTCAGAAAATGACGTCACGCCGACGTCTTAATACACAATAAGATCGATCGACGATCACAAGGGATAACCGTAAGTATTCTAAAATAACTAGTCCCGTTGGACAACCGACAAATAAACAAGTTTGATGTATACTTTCTTCTAAGCCAGTTCAATACCGACGTTCAATACAACTTTGAGTTACGATCATGTCCTAGTTTCCTTCACTATACATAAACTCACTTTCACGATGTTGGATAGGAATGCCGCAGAATGCCCGATCGAGTTCCTTTCCCGACTGACAAGAGTCACCCCTGTTGCAGCAGCCTACTGGTTCTCTGTATCCACGTCGCGGTAACAGTCATACTCTTCTGCAGTAACTACCCCAGAACTGTTGGGTGTATTCGGCATTCGGCATTCAAGGTTGGCGGTCGGCTGCCTTTATAGCCCTGAACGTGACTTGCAAGAACTCACTACCCGTTCGGGAGGGTGGACTGTAGCCCAGAGGGTTGTTCACCCCCACCTCCCACCCGACCCCCTCTCAGGGTGACGGGTCAACCAGGGGAGGGGGCGGGTTATGCTCGGCTTTCGGCCGAGCACCACCCTCGTTCCACCGCACACTCTCCTGACTGGCTGTTTTAGCGAGCCAATCAGGTCAACGGTAACAAGTTGCTCTTACTCCTGATTGGTTAGGGCAACACTTATGATCGAATGACATAACTACGTGCTGTTCTAAGGACGGAACTGAGTCCTCAATGTGTTTTGATACAGATACCGAGAGGGTGAGACTTTCAGCTGTGTGTAGCTGGGTGCAGTTCGCTTCAAACATAGCGGCTGGGAGGCTGGCTGTTGGTTGCTTAACTTCCCGCCACACACTAGGTGCATATCAGGAGGGCGTCGCTTAGACAAGTTTACGTGCTGCCACACACAGGACTGCTGCCGCAACACAGGCTTCAGTCTCACCCAGTCACATATACTGACACCAGGCCAACCAGTCCTAGTACTGTTCCATATAGTGCCAGGCTTCTAACAGGGCAGCTATAAGATTGCCAGTTTTTAAGTCTTAGGTACTTCCAGAACAGGCAAACCAGTCTCCTGAGAGGAACGTCAGTCTCGTGAGAGGAATATCAGTCCCGTGAGGATCCGCGAGACAGCTCCACGAGAGAGAACGGACCAGTGCCGCACTGATGGAGTGTGAGCGCGACACTAGAAAAGGAGCTAGAACGACGCTGAGTGGACTGCCTGAAGGTATCCGAATTACTTGTGAACACAGGACGGTAAAACGTGCCGAGTGAGTGGACAGCTCATTTGACAGCCAGGTGAAGAGACCTGCAATGTTCGTCGAGTGAACGGCCAAAGGGACTCTAAGAGATTAGCGTACAGCTGACTTAGCTGTAGACATCCTCAAGAGATCTG
>SMGT01001151.1:49524-63824 GCA_004794575.1 Lanistes nyassanus | reverse complement strand
ATGCTTTGTGGTGGCCGAGGGTGTTTGCCAGCAGGAGATCATTATAACTGGCAAATTCCAGAAGCCTTAAGCCTCTCTCGTTGGTCTCTGCATTGGAGGACTGGCCACAGGTTCTCTGCCAGTTCACGCAGGCGTCTTTTCCCACTTTGGCATTCCAGTCTCCTTGCACAACGATGATGTCTTTCTTAGGTGTTTGATCTACGACTTCCTGCAGCTGATCGTAGAACTTTTCTACCTCGTAATCATCATGGTCTGATGTTGGGGCATATGCTTGTATGATGGTGATGTTGAATGGGGTTGCCCTCAAACGAATCGATATGTGTCGACTCGAGACTGGCCGGCAGCCCATGACACAGTTCACGATGTCTTTGTGAACAAGAAAACCGACACCTTGCTCATGCTTGTCCCCTTTGCCACTGAAGTAAAGCCGATGTCCATCGTCTGTAGCTAACTCTCCAAAATTCTTCCAGCGTACTTCACAGAGTCCAAGTATGCTCCAGCTGTACCTTTTCATTTCATAGACAAGTTCTTCAAGTTTTCCTTCTCCTCTCAGTGTTCTAACATTCCATGTGCCAATGGTGATGTTGTTTCTGGCTCTTATTCTTTGAGGTGGTCCACCAGTAGCATATTTTACACCTCTCCCCTGGTGGGTGACAGAAGGCGCGGTCCTTGTTAACCCGGGCGACGACCGATCCGGTATGGTATTGGTTGTTGTTGTCCTCATGATGAAACTTGGGCAGTTAGGACTTGACGGCGCCCATCCCTCTCCAGGTCCTTTAACCACAGCCGAGATCCTCCAACTAGGTGGTTCGCCTTGGTCGTGAACGCGTGGCGTTGAACTTACTTGAAGCTCTTAGCCTGGCCGGTGCCTTCCACAAGGAAGACTTTCGCCCTGGGCTGCCGCATTTACAGCCCGTTTTCTGTTAGGGTGTCCTCCCTTAGCCTTTATCCTCCCCAGGATTACCCACAAGGCAGTGGGAGACTCGTGGAGGGCGGGAGCGTCTATTTCCCGTGCAAGTCCAAGTCCAAAGACTCCCCACTGCCCGTTCAGGACATGTACCATCCAGAATATGAAATGGAAGTAGACTGGACACAGCTTACGTAGGCCACAGTTCAGCCTCACACGCTGTGATTTGGACTGGAACCCCCAGGAAAAACGGAAGACAAGAAGACCAGCTCTAAAAGGCGAAGAACCCCAGACTCAAGACTATAGGGATGTCCTGGTGAGAAGCAAAGCGGATAGCCTAAGACAGATAACAATCGAGTGTTGCAGAGCAGGCCCTATGCTCTGATCCGAGCACAAAGTACTAATCATCAGTCATCATCATGATGAGCAGGTTTGCAAATGTTGGATATGTACTCATCAAGCATCACGTCAAATGTAGCAGTGAAACCGAGATTTCTTGCGGGAGGGGACAGATATCCCCATCATCAACTCGGCCTGATCCGAGACTGCAACTCCAGTGCTTCTTTTGCTAAACAGGATTAGTTTTATCATCGGTTAGTTTAAGCATATTCTGAATCATCCAGGTTTTTAGATCTGAGATGTTTGTCTGAATGGTCTGGATGGTAGCATGTCTTAGCCGGAGAGCTACAACTATAAACCTGTATGTCATCTGCAAAATACTGGCGATAGAATAATTCCTTCAGGAATATCTAAAGCGAGTGGAGCCGGGGAAGACATCTGTCCGGCCACAAGCACAGTTTGAGTCCTGCCAGAGAAGTTTTCAAGTTGACTGGGCGAACTGGTCAAACAATAGGTTGGTCGAGTCTGCGAGTGGTCGATCTGACTCGCCCCCCAACCAGAAAGATAGAGATACAAATACAAATGTGGTTTTTTTTAATTAACGTCATGTCATCAACGAAGGCCCTCTCATGAGAGCGTAGTAGGAGAGATGGTGTTGAAGGATGTAAACAGGCTGAGAAAGTACGTGCGACAAACACTGGATCTGAACCGAATCATTAGTATGTGTGACAAACGCAATTTACTGCTGTGCCACGGGCCAGCCCTGAAGAGAGATGAATGAGGAGATTATTCTGTAAAAAAAAAAAAAGTACTATGCCTACTCTTGTAAAGAGGTTTACGCTTACAGGTATATTTTGAATGACAAATTGGCAGTCTATGTACTAGCTCGCCGTTTTTGTAACTAGCCGGTATTTTGGTGCATGAGTTCCAAAACGGCGGGGAATGACGGCGGGAAACACATGCTCATACTATTGCCACACTACTGTTTACAGAATAAACCAGAACAAGCTTACTCCATCTGCGGTCCACTGCTATCTGGAGTCAGAACCTAACGAATAATGGTAATCACCATATTAGTCTCTATAGAATAAACGTGCTCATTACTATCGGCTTTCTACTGTCTATGGAACGAACAGACTGGAGCTCTTTGCCATCGTCACGCTGCTGTCCATAAAACATTCCTTAAAACTACTCTTTTTGTAAAGCGATCAAGTTGAACCCTTCGTGCCATAAGCTATGTATTTCCATATAAACGTATGGATTAAACTATATCCGTAGGTATGTTATATGTGATATTTGTTAACGTGTGGAGCTATAGATGCGTGAAACTCGTGTGCGACCGACATTATTCGCCACCAGTAAAGTCAAAGAAAAAAATTAAAACATACTGTTGTGTGTAGCAGTACATATTGTTTGGGTAACTGGTAGCTAGTGAACAATATTCCTGAAATATCACGTACATGTTAGGACAGTTTCCTCAGGTGTCAAACACACGCACTCAAAAGGACGGCTGCTGTAAAGACTTCTAAAAGCCCGGAACAAATAATTTCGGGACCTTCTTTCCGACATAGAGTTACTACATTACTACATTACTAGGGCTGACAACCTCAACACGTGACATACAATTCCACAGTTAAGCTACAGAGTAGGTTGAGCACAGAGTAGGTTGAACAGCAGTGAAAACAACAGCTAACTGACGACTGCAATTGATACAGAAAAGACTGATGGTCGCGGCTCCCTCGGTGAGTGGCTACCTACCTGATGAGAAAGCCGGTTGCCTAAAGGGAGAGCTGCATATGTAACGGGCTGGTGGACCCTGTTTCGTACCAGCTGTGTCTGCCAGGCAGGCGGACGAAGAGACTACGTGATGGACAGGTGTTGAAACAGTGGCAGCTCTTAGTCCGAAGGGATACAGCAGCGCAGGCTGTAGAGAGTCGGTCGCTACTTTTGTCTCACAAGTAGCCGTCGCCATCAGGCAGGCTGAGCCAGCAGTGTGTAAAACGGGTCAACATCACAAGCATCGCATCTCAGCTACCAAACATAGCCTGACAAAGCAGGCACCATGAATACACAGGAACAGCAACAGCAGCAGCAGCGCAGCATCTGCTACCCCAGTCTGCGGCGGAGACGGCCTAGTCAACGCATGACAGGCGGGCGGGGCAAGGGTGACGTCCTCCCCTACCCAGCCAGCTCCTGCCGACTGCCGTGTATGCGGCCATGCCCAGCCTCCTCCTGCTGTCCGCCTTGCTTCATCTTCCACGTGCCTGGCGGTCTTTGAAATCAATGGAGCTTCCATCTACACTACACTATGCTGACACGTATACCAGGCAAAGCCTCTCTCTCTTTCTCTCGCTCGCGCGCTTGCTGACGTCAGTGTCTCAGGTTGGCAGGAAAAAGGCAGGGAGCTGGAGTGGGCGGTGGCGACCACTGTGTAGTGAGCCAGCCTGGATAACAACTGTTTCCAAAGACGTATCTGGAGCAAGTTAGTTAATAGAGACACCGCTACGAGTGCATGGTGATATCCAGATAAACGTACGAATATGTGCACAAACGAAGTTTACTAAAATAACCCCTTCTCAGTAATAATGTAGATCTGGTGTATCTCACAAGCTACCCCTCCGTACCAGCCTTATGCCCTTCTGACACTTACAACAAGATAAATGAGTAACCCAAAACGCTCAACATCAAAATCAGATCAGTGTATTTTCTTTATTTGTACTGTCTACAACCCGACGTGTTTGTGTTTATGATTTTTATAGACTTATTTTTTCACCTCTAGGGTATTTCTGGTACCCCATACATCTGCACCAATTAGGACTAGTGCACCGAGATGGAAGATACCAGAACTAGCCCCAGGTGTGATTGTGCAGTTGGTAGAAACATCCCGGGGGTATATTCAGGTATCCCCCCGCCCCCAAGAAAAATCCTGGATACTGAAGATAGTCTTAGGGCCGGATCTAGAGGGGCTGCCTTAGATGACATATTATTCCTACCCCCATCCACTGTGCGCACAAACACACACACACACACACACAATAGAAGGAATATTATACAAACTGGCATCAGATCTCCCACTCCCCACATCTATTATAAGCAAATTGCAGGGATATTTCCACTTTCCCCATACGACTGCAGTCAGGTAGCTTCCATTCCCCGAGATGTAGCTATATCCACCTCCTTCGCCGGAAAACTAGAGGTTGGGCTTCGGTCTGGAGGTAGCTTCAGTCCCACCCAGTCACATTATGCTGACACCGGGCCAACCAGTCCTAATACTGTTCTTTACAGTGCCAAACGTCTGGCAGGGCAGCTACTAGATTGCCAATTTTTAAAGCATAGGTATGACTCGACCGGGATACGACCACCGACCTCCCATCTCCGAAGTGAACACCTTAACCACTAGACCACCAGGGTAGCTGAGGGAATATAACAGAAGTGCCAAAAGGATGGTAAATCTGGCACGCCCTCAGAAAAATCAGAAAAAAAACTAAAGAAATTATGCACGACAATAATTTTAATCCGCAGCACCGGGTTGAACTAGAAATCGAATTTGATGAAATACAGATGTTTCAAAGGTACGTAGGACAACATGCATATGCATTAAAATCAATTATCATGGACTGCAGTCAGTTACAAACACATTATTGCAAATGCCTTAAATGCACGATGTATACTTTACACGTCACTCAAAACTAGGTCTACACAAGTATTATGCAAATGCCCTACCATCACATGCTTTAAGGCGTTTAGGACACTCGAAGAGTAACGACGAGGTAGTGTATGTTGCTGCATTTCAACACTATAGAAGATGGGCGAATGGAGTCTGCATATTGCATAACTCCAAGAAATAATACTTGGCCACACCAGAATTCGAACCAGAAACCTTCTATATGCTAGCGCGCAGCTTTACCAAGTGAGCTTTCCAGCCCCCTATAATGTGATGAAGGAGTTGAAAATATCGATTTCTAAAACATGACGTCATGCGCAAGGCATTGTGGGATTATCCGCCATTTGTCTGGAAGACGCTATTGTTGCTACCCTTGCGAGCTTGTGGAAGTCATTACCTGGCAAGGGCAAAAGGCATAGATCGGTCGGTAAATACACGATCAGACCTCCATTGGACACGATCGGACCTAACTCAAACACTAACAGACAAAAAGGCACTCATTCAAATGGCACATAAAGCAAATACTGATAGCTCTCAATCGCAAAAATCGATTCCGATCACGCCCTGTCGATCGTACATGATCAGATGCAATAAACTACAACTTGTACATCTACACGATGGGAGTTACACTGGACAAGATCGGACCTAAATCAAATATTAACAGACATAAAGGCACACAGTGCCACACAAAACAAACACTGATCGACCACAATCGCGACCAAAATCGATCCTGATCATGCCCAGTCGTAAATACACGATCGGATATGACCGGAATCAAATTAAAACTTGTACACGATGGGAGCTACTTTGGACACGGCCGGACCTAAATCAAACACTAACAGACAGAAAGGCACAAAATCAATCGCGACAAAAATAAAACCTGATCAAGCCCAGTCGTAAATAAATGATCAGACACAAACTAACTAAAAGCGGCGATACTGGATACGTCTTCCAGGCAAATGGCGGAGCTGAGTACAGTTCGCTTCAAACATAGCGGTTTGTGGTTGGCTGTTGGTGTCTAATGCACAGAAAGTGACTACGGGCGTAGTGCCGAACTAAGGCCATAGTTCGTGACTACCGCGCGAAGTTTGCAATGCACAGAGCGGAGCTGAACGAAAGGTCACAGCCTAACCTGCGACCTACCGTAATCTTCCTCCACGGTGGACTACAGCGCGCAGTTGCAACCTACAGAGGAAACAAACATGGATGCTCCTATTCTTTGGGTCATGCGAAACCGCAACGAAATACATTCGTTGGAAATTTGGAATGACGATCTACACTATCTTATGTCATGCATGCCATCCCAAATATATGATCCATACATTTTTTCATGTGATAACATTATTTTGGTGTTTGATCACAGCTCGCTTCAGCTATGCTTTAAAATCACATAGAATTTTAACTGTTAACTTTCACTGATTTAAAGTGGATGGAAATCAGCTCAAATTTAAATGATCTACAATTTCACACCATGACCATGTTAATATGCAATGGCATCTGTCTTAAACTGAAAAAATATATCGTTATATACTACATAAAAATTTCCAAACTAAAGAGCATGTTCACAATGCATTTTTTTAGATCAGTCTTTGCGGTTTGTGTTATGATCGCGTAATTTCCTCCGACCGCTGAAATCAATGCTGCATTTTCACGGTCAGACAAGCCTGGCCGCTTTTTGGCCCGAATTGCCGTTTTACATTCAACTTGAGTGGCGTCCATCTCTCTCTCTCTCTTCCGTCGATTTGAGACTCGCGCGCTTCCGCCTTATCACCCAGGCAACCTGGGTTGAGCGCATGCGTGTTGATAGAGCTTCCCTCAGATAAAATTAGCTCTCATGTCAAGGTCGAGACTTAGTTGTCACCAGCAAAAGACTGCTACGTCGGATCTGTGCATTGTAAGCGAGCATAGGTCGTAACTTCGCAGTAGTTGTGCACTACCAAGTTGCGACCTTTTTCGTTTTATAGTCGCTTTCTGCGCATTAGACCCCAGGTGCATATCAAGACGGTGTCGCGGAACAAATTTACGTACTGCAACACATAGGGCTACTGTCGCAACACAGGCTTTAGTCCCAACCAGTCTTATACTGACACCGGGCCAACCCGTCTTAATACTGTTCCCTATGAAGAAGTTGCACTGCAAAAGGAGGAACTCGACCGTGATTACGCCCCTTTACGATTAGCTGGTTCCAGCATTTGCGTACAGAGCGGCGGGTTCAACACAATAAAAGAACTGAAACCATTATCTGAGACAACATGCTCAGTTAAGGAGCGACAATAAAGATTAGCTCTGTCGTTTGTCATAAGAGTTTCTTAAATGTTCATTTGTTTATTTATTAAATTATTGATGTCCGAGAACTCCAGGTTTTGCTCACATGGTTTTTAAGTCTCTGTCAAGAGGATATGGTGACATCATATTTTGCATCAGCAGTATTTAATGGATCAATAATTTTATGAAGTTAAACATTTTATTCAGCATCAGTAAATATCTTAGATCTTAAATATTTTATTCGCTATCAGTAAATAATTTTCTCTTTCTTTTCACTGTCTTACGGAGTCTTGTTAATATATATTCCTTGTGTTGTGGGGGGAGTGTAGGTGGATGGGGGCTCCTGCCACGGTGTGCTGTGAAATAAGCATATAAGAATTATAAGTAATACAGCGAGAATAGTTTCCACCTATGCATTTGTCATTACCTTAACGTCGGTCGTGCGGAGCGAGCGCATGTACGACGCGTTAAGGGAAAAGTAAACTCCCATGTGACGACAATTATTACCCTAGATGAGGCTTCACATTACGCTGGATTATTTCACCACGCTCCTTTCAGACCCACAGTTTTCGACACTTTGACTACAGATGTGGCAATGGCATCTTATTTATCAGCATTTTGGTTTGTGCCTTTCTTAGTGGACAAATCCTTGCAAGAACACCAAAGAAAACTGCAGCACTTGCGAAACTGAAACCCATCTGGAATGGCAACATCACCCTCAGTTTCAAAATCAGGTTGATTCCTGCGCTAGTTATCTCCATCTTTCTCTAGGCTCTTAGACATGGACCCTGACAGCCGATCTGCAGAGAAGGAGTCAAGCCATGATGAGATGTTTCAGAAAGGTCCTTCATATCTCGTACAAAGACCAAATCACTAATGAGGCATACTACGAGAAAGGATACAGCAGGCCATTGGACCATATGAAGACCTGATGACCACTGTGAAAAACCGTAAACTGAAATGGAACGGGGACATCTCGAGATCATCAGAACTTGCAAAAAGCATTCTGCAAGGTACAATACAGGAAGGAAGAAGAGCATGCGGAGGAAGCGATGTGAGCACAACATCCAAGAGTGGACTGGTCTGTTTGCAAAAAGTTAGAGACTGGCAGAGGACAGAATAGAGGAAGCTGGCTGCCAATTAAGTCATTAGTGGTGCCCCAACGGTCTCCAAGGCTACGGGACAGATGATGATAATGAAGATGACAACGACTCCATGCTACTTAAGGACACAGATTTCACATATGTTCACAGATATTTTCGGACTGTTTTTTTTAAACAAATCTCAGGTGGATAAGTAAAATGTATGCTTTTTAAAAAAGAGAATGAAGTAGCCAATAGATGGAGGCAGGAGGTAAATTAAGAACCGCCTTTTAAGAATAAAATCTTCACGCAGCATCCTGCAGTAATGAACTCTATCACCAGAACTTTTGAAGTCTGCAACTTTTGCATGACAATAGTAAATCTTTGTGGCATAATGAATATCATGGTTCTGCTGCATATTATATTTTCCCAGGGAGGATAGAGCGAATCGTAACACAGCAACTAGTAAAGAGAATTGCTAAAACCATACTGCAAGCTTGGACCAACCTTAGCTTCGGATTTACGTGAACAATTCTCGATTCTCAGCTTGCCTGCCAAGTCATGTAGTTGAAATTCATCTTCTCTGCCGCAGAAAATAAGGCGCGCTGCATCTCAGTACCAAGTTTGGAGGAACCAAACATGAATGCACAAGTTATTGTACATCAGGTACACAAATGTTTCCATTCAGTTCAGTAAATTAACACATTGTCATATTTTACGTGGTTTGAGCTGGATATTAATCAACTGACATTCATGTAAATCCCTTCTTGACCATCTTCTGTTTCAGCCTCCTTATCCTGACCTTATTCCTGGTGTTGCTAGTTTTGTTGCTAATACTTTCACTATTTTAGTTAAGCCGAAATAAAGCCTGCCTTTTCATGCCTTGAAGGGCAGGCCTAAGGTGTCTAAAACGGAGGTTATGCTTACCTCTACATTGCTGCTCGGCTACTCTCTGCAGATCTGGCAGCTACCTTCTGTACTGACTAAAAAAAGCAGCAAGCAGTAAGTTACACGCGAATAGCTGGCGAAAGACTTTTCAGTTCCAGAGTTTACGGGAAGCCAGATGACGACTTCGTCAGACGCTACGGTGGAGTTACTGCGCCCATTTCGTAACCTGTGGGTACAGCGCCAAGTGCACTTTCCACTTCCAGGCGTTTTCTAGGTCAACGGCACAATAAACAATGCAGCATGTGGTGATATGCACACGTTACTCTAGCGCGCACACAAGCCAGTCATACTGTGCGTAAAATAATCTTTCTAGATACCTCTCCCCAGCACGTCCATTCGCTGTTGTTCCACAGAATTACATGCCTGCCGCGCTGTGCGAAAAAAAAAACACACACACTAGGAGCAAATCTCATCCCATCTTTACTCGCTAGACGGCTGCGGCCTGGCACGACTTGGGTCGGACGTGCCACAGCGGCGAGAACATATAGTCGTATACTAGTAGTAGTACGCAATACGACCATCGCTGTAATGTAAATTTGGAAACACTCTCCACACCACTTTCAAACATAGACATTTTTTTCTCCGTTTAGTCCTCGGTGAGCGGTTTCAGGTCACGCTTCACACGGGTCTGCTCCGACTTATCAAACATGAGATGAGATGTGGTAGCAACAAAATGGTACCGTAAAAACTGTTCAAAAAATTCCATTCTCCGCGTGCAAGTTATGTTATTGTTAGCTATTACTATGCTTCAAAATACGTTAAGAGAACTTACGACTAGTTAGACGACGACTCTGACAACGAAATTATGCCGGAATGCAAGCCAAGGTTATGGGGAAATAATCGAAGTAAATATAAAACATGCCGACTGAAAGAAGCAGCGACCAAGAGAAGTTGCTTTCGAGTACCAGGGGGAAAACACCTTTTTTTAAGCATCAGTGCTAAGGGCCAGCCAGATGACTGTTTTCGTCAGACGCTACGGTGGAGATAAGGGGCACCAGCGCACATCCGACTCTCAGGCAATAGCTGATAAATAGAGATGGAGAGAAAGCGGACAATAACATGTGATTTCCTCATTTTTCTTCTAATTTTAAATTAGGCTTTTATTTTCGTTCGTCCCCATAATAAAAAAAATCGTTACGACGCAGCACTCCTGATAGGAGTATTCCGGGACAGGAATTTTTTTTCCCCAATCTGGCTGGTCACTTTTGTAAGCTCATTTCCGCGAGCGACGACTAGAGGAGTGACAGAGATGGAGCCGAGACTTTCAGAAATCACATGGGTGGTCGAGTGGTTAGAACCCAGGTCTAAGAACCCGAAGAAGCCGCCATCGCCTATGGACAACTGCAGAACGGCGGTACAGTACAAGTGAATGCCGCTGCTAGTCTTTCTCGTTGTGGTGAGAGCGTTCAGTGGCTTCCGTTAGCCAAGCCAATCTTTGAATGAAGAAGAGTCCCACAAGAGTCTACTAAATGTAAGGACAAAGTATTTTACAAGAATTTACAAAGGACAATGATACAGTGGCACCTCAGTTAAGACCGCCCGAGTCAACGACATATTTAATGATTGCAGCAAGAAAATTCCTTGGTTAACGATGCGAGCTGTAAGCCTGCTGTGTGCGTTCTTGCATACTACGAACGCACTTGTTCGTGTTTTTTCTAACGTTTTCCGCAGTGGGACGCGGAATGAATTAAGCGATTTGCTATAGTAACTCGTGGAAAATCGTGCATTTATTAACAATGTCTATAAATAACGACGGCCATCCTGCAACGGACCGCGTCGAGGTACCACTGTACATGTGTGGACACAATGAATACGTGATGTGTAGAAAATGATAAACGCTTCGTAAACACTAGAATGCGAACAGTATTATAATAATTTTGAAGCATGTACATTAAGGGGTTACATTTAGAAAGAGAGAGAATTTCTTCATAGAAGATTTTTTTATTTTTTACATACGACACCTTTATCTGATCTCATCTAGAATTTTTAAAATCCAATTATATAATGGCCTAATCTTTTACATTTTTGGGGGTATCTTTTTATCTTGTGTGTGTATGCTGTGTGCTTTCCCACACGTCACCGCCTTTCATCTCCCGGGAATCGATGCAAATAATTATTTTCCTTCCACTGTCAAGCTGGTACTGCTTTGACACAATATTAGCGACCTTCTCAAGTTTGCACTATATTTAAAGACACACTTGTTCCTCTTTCTACTGTTCCAAAATGCTGGTTGATTTGCCCCGATGTAAATTTCCCAACAAACGTTGTTCATGTACGAAAGTCCACCATGCGCTCTTCACAGTCCCACCGACATGTTCTCTAGGTCGGCAAGGCATGCAGCAACATTGCTCACTGCGTTTTCCGTGTAAGCGCCCGACCTAGTTGGCTTCTCATCGGTCTTATTTCGTCGCTATTCTGTGACAGAAGTAAGGTCAATGGTTGTCATCACATGACCTATACACACGCCAGCGTACTAGCACAACACGAGTGAAACACGGCATGCCAGCCGCAGTGTCAATCGTCGAGATTATACAGTGCGTCTGAAATCCGGTCAGAAAAATCCAAATCCAAAAGTAAACAGTATTGTCAGTATACAGGTCTTAGTCATTTGACACTGTCCTTTTAGTGTTACACAGCATTAAGCAACACGTGCATAAATGCCAATTAAGTTCCGTGCATTCATTCCGCAGCCTTCGAATCCGTGTTGCCTCATACATAATGTTATCCACACTGTTCACCCTCAATGACTATTTAATATCCTCTAATTTCAACACTTCACATCTGGACCTAGACCTGGAAACATTCACCGTTACGTCAGTGGTTTAACGCCTCCAGGCTGCTGTGTCAGGCAAGAACAAACGTTCTATAAATACATGCGACTCCGAATTGTCATATTGGTTTTCGCGGTGATCAGTCGTGGAGATTTAGCTTTTAAAAACAAAAACAATGGTCAGTTATTGGAGGTGTGCAAATCTTTAACACATTCAAGCTTATTATTTAGTGTCTCTTGAGGCGAAAGGTGAAAATGAACTGGTAGTATTTCTGTGGTGGTATCCCCTTTTGAAAATACACAAAATTGGTGAGACTGCGCTCAGTAATACGTCACAAACCATATATGCGTGAGCTAAGAATGAAAACCCGGCAGCAATTAGCCAAGCAGAGATTTTGCAGCCGACTGTGCGCAGAGCAAAAGCATGCGACATTCCCTCCTTACCTGTGCAGATTACTTCCCTTTATTTCTAAGGATAAATGGTGGCTTAGAAACACGCACACACACGAACGCACACACACACACACACGACAGTGCTTTTGTGTACCCAAACACATTCCAGAAGCCTTTTTTTAATCTAAACATGTCACTTACCAGGCAAAAGCAGGAATACTCCAAAAGACGTACAAGCATCCGCAACACGAGCGCCAAGCTGTACCCACTGCCGCTGGACTGGTGTATTAACACCTAACTGCAGCTTTTGAGTTACACTGACCTACATAATCTGTGCGCGCCTGTGACCTAAATTCATTCTTGCTGAAGACCATTGGCTACATGCATAAAATATGCAGCAACATATTATCCGTAGGATGTATCGACCAACTGGACCTGCTCGCATGACGAAGAGTAAATGGCAGGCCTTCGATTCATGATGGATGGTATGCAGCTCCTAGGTCGAAGTGAAATGTAAACAAATATTCTGGAGCTAGGCTGCGTTTGCAAAGCTGGTAAAAGTCTCAGAGGGCAGTGTGGAGAGTTGGTTTCTTTTTTATCGATTGTTTCCTCAGGAGTACGAACTAGGTCATGCGAAGAGCGCGCATGTCTCAAACGTTAGTGCTGCCTGGGAAAGCATGGCTACTATGGATAGATGCCTGCTCCGTTTGCAGCGAATAGGTCGCGTCAGGCTGGCATGGAACATGCATTTCGCGAATATATCAGAGCTGCATAGCATCTAATAACCGGATAGTCTTTCGTACTAGCCACTAGCTGAGAGTACGGTCAACAGCATTGATTGAGAACTATTGCATGGTTTTCTGTTTTATATCAGCCTGTTGGCATGAATTGTGTGCGCTGTTGAAAGCTGGAAATTAGTAGTATAAAAAATCATCATATGTAGGTCAGTCTCTGCGTATAATGGAGCACCCACAACACTATCTCTGCGTCAGCGTATGTTGGCTTCTTACGTAGGAATTAAGTGACTATCCTCACGACTGGAGGAGTCGTGCGCTAGCGGTGCTCATTCTTTTATCCGCACAACTTTCGCGAGAGTCGTGCGCTGGCGGTGTACATTCTCTTATCCGCACGACCAGCTGTTATCGTACGCTTAGGGATCGATAATGTTATGATGCTAAAACTACACGCACCTGTTTGTCAAGTTTGTTTCAAATTTTGGCAGTGCCCTGTAACGCGACTTCCGAAATTGATTCTACGACAATTAGAACCAGCTTCTTATAATGAACGTCTTTCGACCTAACCAGTCAGTAGCTGAGTTTTTAAGTGGGTGGAAACAGCTGCATGTAGACTGTAAGGGGCCTTCAAATCGATGGTTGAGGTTCGAATCTCATTTTATACACCACCCGTTTTTCTTCTCCTCTCCACATTTCAACCCCTTGTACTAGCCTGTAAAGCCAGCGACTGCCTTCAAATATTTACTTCGTAAATAGTTTTCCGTGTAAGCATCTCACGTGCTTTGGGGTCATCGATTGCAACCTTTAGCTACACAAGTCGTGCGGATAACAAAATGTACCCCTAAAGCGCACGACTAGTCCTGCGAATAGAACATCCCGAAAGCGCTTAAAGAGAAACTTAACCCTAGACGCAATTTGAGATGAATTCATAGATATTGATATTGTGAGTCTTGTCAACCATAAATTTCAAGTTGCATCAGTACTATTTCTATACAATGCACGTTTTAATATCGATAAATAGTGGCACACGGACGTCGCCATGTTGTGGTACTCTTTCGCGAACGAAAGCAAAATATCGCTGCTGTCGTCTGGTCTGGTGACGTCAGTCCCCCCAGAAGCATTCTTCAACATGCCACAGTGCAAAGCGTTCGGCTGTTTCAACGAACAGTGCAAATCGTTTAATGTAGACGGAAGCCAC
>SMGT01001151.1:21258-49514 GCA_004794575.1 Lanistes nyassanus | reverse complement strand
GTAAGAAGTCAATACAATTTTGTTTTTAAAAGAAAAGAGTTGATAAAGTTTAAATGTATTTGACCGGCTCGAGTAGTATGGTGTCAGCGCGGTGCTGCGTTCAGCTGTAAAAGCGTCTGCCCGATATCTGTGACGCTGCTTTGAGCGCTATCTGCTGCGGGCTGCAGTAGCTTTCTCCCTGCCCGGGTTACCGACGTCACTCATCAAGGCAACATGGCGGCTTCCATGTAAGGCCGATGAGCGGCATTAAAAGCTGGGTTGTAAGTGAACAGTTCTTTTGTAGCTTGAAATTTAGGGTTAAAAAGACTCACAACATCAATATTCATCAATTCAAGACAGGTTACTTCTAAGGTTAAGTTTCCCTTTAATTAAAGTCGTGCGGATAGAAGAACGCACGACGAAAGCGCATTACGAGGCGTGCGGATATGGTCGGCCTTTTTAATATAATTGGAATTACTCATCCAGGAATAATTAAAATTTACCTTTTTCAGTAGCCTTTGTTCATGTTTCACGTCTGTATGTCATCTAAATCTGAGAACGGCAAAACAAACATACGATAATAACCGTAACCGAATGACATACGACCACGTGTACTACACACCAGACCAGTATACATAGCAACTAACAACTATACCCCAATGACAGAAAACTGACAGATTAAAAAGATTTTTCAAAAAATTAAAGTGTGGTTCCTGGGTAGCTCCTCGCGGCATGTTGGTTGTTTAATATTGCTTAACGTCCAGTCACAAACTATGTGCATGTCATCGATCAGACGGTGCTGCTTGAGACACGTGCTGCCACACTAAGCTGGGACTGCTGTCGCAACACAAGCTAATTCAGTCACCCCAGTTACGTTTATAGTGACACCGAGCCAGCCAGTCCTAGTATGTTCCCAGGTGTCAGGGCAGGGCAGTGAGCTGCTAGATTTCCAGTTTTCAAGTCTTAGGTATGACTCGGCCAGGGCGTGAACTATACTGACTTCCCGCCGTGCAAAAATAATAATAAAAAGATGGATAAAAGGGTGTCTCGCATATACAAAACCGACATCTATTACGGTTATGATATTGTGAGTTAAGACGATTGCAATAGTTGCCTCAGCTGACTAAAACAGATTTACTGCTCAAAAGCACAGTGTACCAAGCTGAACTGCATTGATAGCTGTACACAGGCTGAACTGCATTAGATAGCTTAGATAGCTCAACGTCACGCGAAAGCCTGCGTTTCGTTTTTCAGGGTTTCCCAGGTTCGTGACGTATAAATGGGAAGCTCCGCAGTGCTTGCATCCATAGTAGCCAAGGGGCGTGTGCATGCTGTTTTCAGCTGTTGACAAAAATCTGACGCACCCATTCTTTTCCACCAGCAGAGGAGTATTCGATTCGATTCCTTTATTGTCATAAGATCACTGTCCTTTAACAAGGGGGAGATAAAAAAATTACATAATTATATTGCATACGCATCCATTCGACTTCCCATTCAAACGCGTCGATCCATTCAACTTCACAATCGAAGCAAACTTTAGTAGACTGACCGAACAAGTTACGGGATTCGTGCACCATGCAATGCCTTATTGAGAAAGTCATGATAATAACCTATATATGTGCTGGTTGTACGGCAGGCCATTCGCGATCAACTGAATGAAAAAGCTTCACGACGAGCTCTGTGTCTTCTGTCCAGTCAGCAGAGGAGTATATATAGGAGAATATGGATACATTTCGTGAAGACAATCGGGAAAGATTTGTACAACCCTCAACACATCAAGGATTCGTCCAAGCCAACAATCACGTCAAGTAAAACTTGCATGAAGAACAATATCAAGTATAATCAAGTCTCAATGTTTGTGCCCAGATTAACAGCATTTGGAGAAATAACTATTTTAAAAAAAAACAACAAAGAAATGGAGATGTTCTTCAATAGCCAATTGTAAGAGGCCACCTGAGAGTAACTTCAGTTGCTTGGACCCCAAATGTTGCCATGAGACTGAAACTCTGTCAACAACTTCCTTGAGATTTGAAGAAAAGATTTTGGAAGAAATACAGCAGCTAAAAATTTCCTGTGTGGAAAACTATGTGTTCTAATTAATATTTCCTTTGGATTTTATTGTCCTTAAAGAAAATTAGTTATAATTTCACTTCCTTGTAAAAATAAGGTTAACTATAGCAAAGTGACTTTATTTCTAATGTAGTCTTTATTTGCAATGAACTGACTTTTGTGAAACCTTTTTAACAACTTTATATATGGTACACAGTACAATCAAAAAATGCATTAAGTAAATTTTGTGCTGGTTTAGTAAAGAATAACACTAAACCTCTCAAACTCCACCTCCAACAAAAACTCCATTCCCTTCCTTTTTGTGTTGTATTAAACAATGTGTTTAATTTTTTTAAAAATAACATTAATACAAATCTGGAAACAAGAGCAAAAACATGCATTTTACCAAAAAGGTTTTCACAATGAACATGGGGTAGGCATAACTGTTGCCATAACCGTTTGAATTGCCAAAAGCTGAGCAATGCTGTTTGCCTGTTTTACATTTAATCCAACTAATATATATGTTAACAATAATAACAAATACGCTATATTTTCTCATGTTTGCGCTACTGTAACTATTCTTAAAACAAAAAGCAGTTCAAGTTCTGAGATATGTGAGTTTCAACTTTATGGTTGTTGCAATTAGAGCTAAGTATAACAAGTTTGAACTTCTCTTTTCTGATCAGCGGTTATTTAAAAAAAAAGATTTTTTTGTTGGGGGGGGGGAGGGAGTCTTTTCATTTTTGTGGTGGCGTCAAGTATAACTGAATGACAAAGGAGTTCTACAGTTAATAGTTAAACACTAGGCAAATGATATATAAATATATATTCTGTAAATTGTAAAATATTTCATCTGTGGACACTATTTGCTGAGATATGTACATTTAAAAGAGTAAACACACTATTGCTGATTATTGTTCTTGAGATGTATCCCCTTTTGCTGATTATTTTTCTTGAGTTGTCTCCAAATATCCATGTTCTTAAGTTGGAGATGTGCCGTTTGTAAACCTAGCCACTTCTCTAATGCAGGTTACTTGGCTTTTTCTGATTCACTACTATGAAAAAACAAGTTTTGTTTTTGTGGGGAAGAAAATCAAGTTTAAAGTAAACATAAGACTACAACTAAAAGAGTTAATAATCTTGAAAGGGCATTCACCAGGTGTTGGGAGTAAAGGGCTACAATGCCATTGCAATGTATCGGTTCAGGCAGACTGGCAGATCACAGCGATAGAGGTCAGTTGGATGTCTGCAGATTAGGCGAGACACTGCACAGCCTCAGTGAACTGTTCATCATATGTTATTTTATAGGCCTGCCCCTAACACCTGTACAGTCAATTATGACCGTGTCCCATACCAACTGATCATGGCAGGGGAGACCACCCACAGCCAACCCAGAGACGGTCAGTCCAAGAGTTGTTAAATTGTGGAATCTGTAACTCTCTTGTGACAAGTTGTGGCTTGAGCCCAAAGATGCTTTACCATAGTGTACAAGACAGATTGAGTGAGCCACTGGGCCTGCTGTCAGTGCTGTGAAGATAGCTGGCATGCAAGGGGAATATTTCTGCAGGACGAAGCTATCTAGGACTTGAAAGTGTGCTAATAATGATGGGAACATTGACAGATCTGAACTGTGTGGTGAAAATGGAGATTATTTATGATAGCATTGAGACCATCAGTGGTGGTACACTACTGTCTCCAAAGCAAGTTTTAATTATTCAGATTTAGCATTTGACTATTTTGAGTTTCATATCCCAGTGAAAGGGTGACTGTTATGGGCAACAGAAATCCATTGCACAAGTCAGATATGCAATATGCATCAAGCTTAAAATTGTGCTAGTAAGGAATGTAAGATGCATGTGTCACTCTCAAATACCCAAACTTGGTTATGAAAGCCATTAACAGTCCCATACAACCTCCTATCTGATGCAGCACACTGCAAACAGCATTCTGTATGGTCTTCAGTACCTTCTAAGAGAAGCTTTATTCCTCAGGAAATAAAATGTACAATCATCTGATGACCTATCAGAGGAAACCGAGAATTCTCCAGATTCCTACCATGCTTTTAGTAGGGCAAGAAAATGAAAGGACAGCAATTTCCAAGTGCAAAATGTGTGTCTGTGTGTGTATAGTTATTTTTTTTAAAGTGGTTTAATTTTGAAGTAGTCTGGCTTCTTTCACTTGTTATATGCTTAAAATGGATGGGAAAACTCTACAGAAATTTGTTCATGAATTTTGCCAGCAGGCATAATATTTAGCAGCATGGAGTTTAACAGGTTACACTTCAACTTTTATATTGGAGTGCAGGCTATATTTGTACTAACAACTAAGCAAAATTTTTATCACATTAGACAGGGATCCCGTTAATAATATGCTATCCCCAATTTACCCTCCATCAAAGGCTCTCACTAGTGCTAGTAAGTACTACTAATGTACCAGTTTCATTATGTAGATTGCACTATTCAGAACTCTTCATCATACTCCACCCCATATCCAATAGGACTGCCTTGATGGTCTAATGGTTAATAATAATTAAAGGATTTTTATACTGTGGTATTCTCCCAAAGGCCCTAATGTGCTTTACACAAACAACGGAAGCAGAAACAATGCAAATAGGCTATCCTCGCACAACATGCAATCACATGAAGACACACCAAAAAAAGATACAACCAGCCTCACTAGCACACTCACAATCTCTCTCTCTACATGTACCACTCTCTCTCTCTCTCTCGACCATAGCGCAGCATTGCCAACAATCTCAGTGAAATCATTGGAAAACAAGACGAAAGAAGGTTTTGAGCTATGTTTTGAATGAGGCAAGGGAAGGACCATCCCTGAGTTTAGCAGGCAGCGAGTTCCAGATATTATGGGCATGAAATCTAAGAGAACGGTGACCAAAAACATCTGGTAAAGGTGTCTGCTTCTGAGAAAGGAGCTCGGTGGTTTGCACTCCAGCCCAAGTCATACCTAAAACTTAAAAATTGTTAATCTCATACTAGGACGGTGTCAGCATAATATGTGACTGGGTGGGACTGAAGCCTGTCTCACAACTGGCAGTACGTTAACTTGTCTAAGTAACACTACTTAATTTGTGGCGAAATGTTCAGCAACAAATAACTAATCAACCAATCATATCCAATTATAACACACTGACTGATGCAGACAGTGCACACACTCACAGCATTGCCATTACGAAACATATTTAACAATTGTCACTCTGGGTTCTGTAGGGAATCAGCCTCATTAACTGGTGAATCTGAAGGTGATACTGGCTCCATGCAGGTTTCCTGATGTTCTAATTGATGTGGCCATACTCCAGATTGCTTGTGTCCATTCTCTTCTTCACTCAAAATGGCATAAACCTCTCTCTACTTCCATTTCTTGCTATGTACAGCAGTACCCCTCTATACGACCTTGAAAAAATAGGTGCAAAAATGTCTTATCTGAGGGTTGGTCTTAACCGATCGAGCTAGACACATGGAACAATCGAGCAATGTTTGTGAACTCTCTGAACACTGTAAACTACACAATTTTATTGCCTGTACCACAGCCAAAATTCAATCAACACAAAAAACTATAAAAAGGCAAATATTCAATGAAAGTGAGTTCGCATTTTTCACAAATCCTTATAGGAACCTTTTGATTCAATCCTATCACTTTTGCTGACATCCTCTTCTCACCATCTACCGCTGTTATCCCAACAAACCATCCCATGCCGCGCCCGCATGGGATTCTCGTGGGAAAACTTGTGGGACAGGCCAGGGAATCCGAGTGGGTTACACATATGTACGTGTACGTTGCATCCAATGACCCAACGTCATAACCAACCATTCGATGCCATAAAGTCATCACAGCCATATCCCATCACTGCACACAATGTTTTTTCGTGAATCAGCTTTTTGGTTCATTATCATTGTTGATGTTTAATTTGTGCCAGGGTTTTTTTTTGGGGGGGTGGTGGTTGTTTACCGTTTTCTCCACTTTCCAATATCTGGATGATGGCTTCCTTTTTGATTATTGCTTGAGTTTAAGTTTTCCATTCTCCGAGTGATGTGGCAATCGACATATCAGTTTCTGCCCTCTTATACCCCTCTTCACTGCATGGAAACGCATTTCAAGAATTACGTGTTTTCTTTTTCGTGTAGATGTACTTAGATGCCATTATTGTGGACACTACTTTTGGAAAAAAAAACTAATGATGCTACTGTATCTTTGCCTGCACCGAAGCTGATGGACATGGTCTCGTGCGATAACATTAACTCATAGCTCGAGTCTATTGGACAGCATTACAGCTGTGCCACACCAAGCGGTCAAGGGGGTGGTCCCTTCTCTACTCTAATGTGACAGTCGGCTGACGCACCTCCCCTGCCTCTCCTCGTCCCTGCTAGCCTTCATTCACCCAACTTGGTATAGAGCGAACCAACCAGTCGGGACTGTCCACACATACTGCTTCCCTAATTCACCCCAACAATCCAGAATGAACAACCAGTCGGATCGTGCACTCATATTGCATGACAGGAGAGTGGACATGGGGACCTTTAATTGTACTCGCCCCACTTGACAGAATTTACAGCAAGTTGTCTGGGAATAAGAAACTGACAGTCCAAAGGCCATAACTCATTGTCAAAACGGAGGTTGTTAATCAGAACTGAGGAAAAGTCATAGCTATGCCATGTAACAGAATATGTTCCATCATGACTGTGCCACACCCATTATTGTGAAAGAAATTTGCTACTGTAGGAAGAGGGGCTTGCGAAGACTTTTTTAACCGAAAGCTTTGTCGACAAGGGAGGTAAATCGTGTTTTCCAATGGTAGAATAATTTTTCTATTTAGTTTCTTCCCTTAGACGCCAAAGTAGACCACATTCAAATGTGTGGCTGGAACCACGCTACACCTAGTTTAGCAGTTAATCGTGGAGAAATGGCTGGCGCTAGGAGTAAGGGATAGGTGGGGGTTGGGGTGGGGTATAGGCAGTAAAGATCTTCCAGGAAACTGCAAGGTTTTCAGTGGTGACCCTACGATATTAGCATATTTTACGTGATACTGTATTTTGATTGGCTCCAGTTATTCTGCGCTTTTTCATGCTAGTCTTTGGGAAAAGAGTGCGCATATTCAACAGCAATTTACTCACAAAGGGTGTGCGTTAATTATAGTTTTATATTTCATGAATTACAACCAACACACTATCGCTTACGAAAAACATATCTAAAGGTGATACCCCTTGACGGTTAAAGTGTAGCTTTCGGGTCGGGCCGGCTCCGGAGATTGGTGTGTACTTTCACAGATTTTTTTTCCTGTCAGTTGTCTGTGTCGTTGCTGCATACTTGGATTTGCACCAGAAAACCACTTCTGTTGTCAGGAAGATGAGAAAATCTTTGAAAGAATACATGATGGGCAGAGGGAGACCAGCCATAAATTCAAATGCATCACCCTGCACCTCAGCTTTGAAGCTGTATGTTTAAATGTGAATGTATTACGGGTGGCATACTTCCAGGTGCATCACAATGGGCTGGCTGAAAAACATTCTGAAGATGAGGAATTGCATTTTTATTGGACAAAAATGTTTCATCTGGTAGGATATGGTTGAAGTTTTGGTACGATGATTAGATTTAAGATCCAAGTGATGTATATGTATCTTGCAGTATTAATAAAGTGCATTAACAATTCCCACTACAGGGCTTCAAACAGCCAGGCTTAAAAAGGGAGGAAATTGACTTGTAAAAATACTGAGTTTATTAACAGACATTCACAAGATATGCACTGTTTGCATGACAGGGACACGTACATCAAAGCCTTTTTTACAATTATACATAATTAGCAATGGATTGTATCATGACAGTTTTTTGAAAAATGCACACTGCACATAGAAATAGTATATATATAGGTTCTTCACTGCATTAAAAACAGAGTGGAGAAATATTTTTTTGAAAACCTTGATTATTTTAGCAGTGGTTTTTTTTTAAAAGGCACAATCACTTGTGCTGGTGGTGGAAAAGGAAGGATGTTTAAAGCCCTGACACCAACTGTAGAAAAATGTTTAGTTCCATGAAACCTCAGGAGTCTAATGGATCCCTACAGCCATTTGGGGCTCAAGTGGGGGGGGGGAGGAATTTACACTTATGCATGAACATGAATCCACAAAAGAGAAACATTCTAAAAGAAACAAGCCACGTTAGACAATCTACAGTAATGCATATTTTAAATTTTCTGTGCAGTACACAAATGAAGAGCTCAACAGATAGTAACTCGCATTATAAATGTTGTCCCTTGTAAACAATCTGTCACTATATAGTCACTGAATATAGTTCTCGCGTGTCCATTGTTAAAATTTTTCCTTGTTGTTCGCACAAACCGATACCATGCTGGCCAAAGACTTACATCAGATGGATATTGATGAAGAGCGACTTTCTCGCTTTTAATATTGCTGCAGCCTCCGACTACACAACACTGTACCATGTTTAATGCCTCTGGAATAAAAGCAACCATCGAACTCCTGTAGTTGACGTCACGCATGGCAGTTTTCCAACTTTTGCCGAAGATTGATTTTTTTGGTGATCGTTTCGAACTTTACTTGTAAATGCAAAATCTACTTATTAATAAATCTAAGTACCAACAGATTGCAATTCAGGTATAGCAAATTAGCGGGTTTACACCTTAATCGTTCACAAAATATTTGAAATCATGCAATTTTGTGAATGGTAGTTTCGTATCCAAATAAAGCTACACTTTAAAGTGAAGCTTCTGGATACGAAACTTCCATTCAGGAAAGCACACAAATTCAAATATTTTATTAACATCTATGGTGTAAACCCTCTACTTTTCTACCTGGGAGTTCTGATCTGTCACTACTTAGATTTATTAATAAGCAGATTTTGCATTTTCAAGTAAAGTTCGAAACTATCACCAAAAAAATAAAATCTTCGGTAAAAGTTAAAAAAAACCCTGAGTGTGACGTCGACTACAGAACGGACCTGTGCAAAGCTAGAAGACGGCACATGGGTTTGTTGTAGAGGAGCTGAAGTAACATTCAAAGTGAAAATGTAACACTTCATTTGTATCCATCTGTTCAACTAACTATTAAGGTTGCTGCGGTTATGTTTCAGTACTTTAGTCTGTACTATTGTTGGCGTTGTTTATTGTGCTTATAGTATTTCTAAACAAGTTTACTTGTCTTTTATGTCCTATGTTTTATTGTTGTCTTGTTAATAGTTTGTAGTTGTACTTAAACGTTTTCCATCGTTGTAATGTGTTTTGTAAAGGTTTTGTTTGTGTAGTGTTTTTATACTTTAACCCACGGGCATCACTGCACTGGAAAAGTGGCAGCCGGTGTATGTCCGTAGCGTTATCTTTGCGCTTGGATTTCGGCGCTATGCTCACTATTTTGCGCCGACTAAAAACACGAAAGTCATTCACTGGAAAGGGATGTCACTCGTGTTTTCCTAGTCTAGAATCATTTCTCTATAGAGTTCCTTCCCTTAGACCACAAACTAGACAGGTTTTCAGAGTTCTGTGCTCTTTACAATGTGCTACCTTGTGAGTGGGCAACAATGACCGGCCGCCATGTTCGAATGTCTGGTCACAAATGTTCGAAAGTTTATCGTCCGAAGACAAAAAATGATCCTCACTAACCTTAGTGAGGAGGGGAAAGACGATAAATGTGTGTGGATTACAAGTGCTGCAGACGGCTGTAATACACGATCGAGTGTTTGGTGTCAATAAACACATACACTTTGGTAACGTAATTCAACAGTCTTCCACACACCATCAGCAACAGACTGATTTCAGGTAGGAAAATCCTTTTTTCCACTTAAATTTATCTTTCCAACAACGTTCGGAGTATGTTTCTAACTTTCATAGTATTTTTTTAACAATTTTTTCAAAATCGGTAAAATCGCAACAAATCACCTGAAAATCCTGTGACTGAAGCGAAGTCGCACATTGAAGGATGCGTAATTAGATGAGTTAGTTGTTGTCACAAGTTGGGGTCTGGTGGGTCAAGGAGATTGCACCATAGATTCTAGGTGTGACCCATCCACAACCCTCTAGCCCTAATTAAGGTCCATTATCCCCTTGTTCAAGCCGCCATCCAGCCGCTCACGTCATCACCAGCCCAGGTTAAGTTCCTGTTCAAACTTCTGATCAGGGAGGCTGGTCCTAGAAGCAAGGGGCAAGGTGTTACCCTGAGGCACGGCTGGGAAGCAGCCATAGCTCTAGAGCAGGTGTCAGGTTGGCCAGGTGTGGGTTAGTTGGACAGGGGAGGATTATGCATCAGGAGGAATCCACTGACACGTAGTATCAAGCACCAGCGGTTTTGATGTAGCTGATGGGTGTAAACAACCAGGAAGGGGAGGGGGTAGCTATGTCCACTCTAGATGTCCACTTAGGGGCGTGTCCTTGTAGTTAACACCGGGTGTGGCTTCTGCTGTCTCTGGCCTGATTGGTTGATATATGTAACCATCTTGATGACCATGTGTATGTGAATGAAAGAATCTATGGACGAAAGTTTAGAATAAAAGGACTGGTTTAGACTGTCAAATTATCTTCATCTCGAATCTCCTGAGTGGAGAGCATCTTCAGCCAAAATCTACAGTGAGAGGGATATTCCACCCAAATCTCCTGTGAGAGAAGATCAACTGCTGTGAGGAGACGTACGTGTCTTGTGGTACAAGTCTGCTGAAGGCTGAAGGATTCAGCTGCAGAATTGAGGTGTAGCGTTCTACTGGACGTGTGGAAGTCTAGTATCAATGGCACGTGTCTTGAGTAGACCAGTTGCATAGCGCAAGGGACTCTGCGAGGGTATTGGAACCTTCCAGACTGGTATGTGACTCTTGCACATGTTCCTCTGCTGTGGGAGACTTCTACGCTGACTGGGCGAGGGGGTAACTGCAGAGCGTAAAGGAGGGAGATCGAAGACTGTCGTGTGGACTGTAAGAAGCATTTGGGAACAAGCTGTTTTATTGGAATGTTGTTCATCACATGGTCATTCTTTTCTCATATGCAAAAGATGAGATTAAGGTATGTGGTTTGTCATTGTGTTTCATTGCGAGGCGGGTGATGTAGGATGTTATTAGATGCTATTGCAGACCTAGCTCGAACAGAAGGAAATTGCGTGATACCTAGAGTAAATGAGTTGTAACAGATATTGTCTTGATTGTAAATACTCGCTGTTTATATCAACAATACATTCTTCTTTTTTGTGTTCACTGTATTATGGTGTTTTGTGGTTCTTTATGGGAGACTGTAGGTGGTGGGGGCTCGGCCATATGATTGAGAAGTCATATTAATTAGTTTTAGTAATACAGTGATAGTTCCACCCACACGTCACCAGGTGTACTAGGTTTAGCTTGTTTACAGGCTTCCTCTGCCTCACAGACCGTCTCAGGGCTGGTACAGGGGAAGTCTCGTCAGGCACGTCGTCAGTCGTGTCATCCCCCCCTACACCCGTGGGGTCTTCCGATGTAAAGTCCCCGTCACCCTCCCCGTTGCTAGCCGCATCAACCTCGAAAGATGAGGTTGGCATCGGGATTTCGGTATCCCGAAGAACAAATTCGGGCGCATCCGCCCTCAAATTGCTACCTAGCTCAAGAATGTTAAACTCCTCTAGGTCCGATTCGGAGTCCTGGGGGTCTATGACTGGTTCCGTGGCAAGAGGGGTGATTAAGGGCAACCGTTGTTTTTTCCTCCCCCCAACCCTTTTCGCCTCCCCAACGTCACTGACCGCTCCTACAGGGTACAACATGTTCCTATGTAAGCTGCGTTTGGGCCCCTTACTCAGTTCATCCTGTACCATGTACTCAGAAAGCCCCAGAGGCACCGACAAAGGCTGAAAATAAAGAAAATTAAATCAGTGAGAACGAAGCACCCAAAAAGACAGTTAAATGGGCTGTCCCTGAAGTGTCTGGCCTTCAAGATGAGGATTAAGAGGAAGAGGATATGGAGGAGGAGGAAAGTCCCCTTAAAAGAAAAAAGGATGGAAAGGCAGCCAAGAAGCAAATGCTAAGATGAGAGTGCAGCAGAAGAAAGTGATGATGAGGACGATGATGAAGTAGATAGCAAGGATGAAGAGCCAGCAGGAAAAATTGAGAAAAGCCTGCCGTAAAGGGCAAAGCCAAAACTATCTGGCCCACAAGAGGGAATTTTTGGCCCTAAAATGGGCTATGACTGATAAATTTGCAGATTACTTGCTAGGTTCCAAGGTGACCCTAGTTACAGATAACAACCCTTTATGTCACATCCTAAAGAACGCCAAGTTAGACGCCACGAGCCATAGGTGGCTGGCCTCCCTTTCACTATTCGACTTCCAACTGAGGTATAAAAAAGGGTCTACACATATTGATGCGGATGCGCTTTCAAGACCCCCAAGACCCACCTGAAGAGGATGAAGAGTTCAAACAGACAATGGAGAGAATCTCCTTTGTCATGGATAAAGCACGTGCATTTGATAAAGAAGCCAGTGATCAGTTTTTCACTGCAGTGGATACCGCAGCAGTGAAAGCGATCTGCCATGCCCATGCTTCATCACTCGACCTGTCAGGGGGAGCCTAGTAGTAGGGATGGTTTCCTGCAGGAGGATGCATCGATAGCAGTAGAGTCTGTACTGCGAGCTCCTTCCCAAATCAGTGATGACATTCTAGAACCCAAGGGCGTTGACCTGGAGTCTGTCACAGCACCTGACTGGAGGAAATTACAGCTGAGGGATAGGGACATAGGCATTGTTATCAGACAGAAGGAGGCAGGAAGGCCACTCATTCGGAAGGAGCAGGACAGCGCAGGCATGAGGGTGTATGCCCAAGAATATAGAAGATTAGAACTAAGGGGTGGCGTACTCTACCGCAAGACAGTAGACAAGTCCTCACAGGACAGTTGGCAGCTGGTAGTGCCATATCAGTACAGGGGAGATGCTTTACGGGGTGTGCATGAAGACTTGTATCACACGCATTTTGACAATGCCATCAGTCAGCTGCGGTTGCGGTTTTTCTGGCCATACATGGCCAGAGATTTGGAAAAGAAGATACATAACTGTTCGCGGTGTATAAGGAGAGGGGCCTTGCCCCAGAAGGCACCGATGTTAAACATCACCACCACTTTTCCACTAGAGTTAGTCTGCATTGACTTCCTAACCATTGAAGTGGGATGTAGCCTGCCGTGAGATCATTTAGGGGTTTGGCCAGTTCCGAGAACTTTGGTATGAACCTGCGGTAGAAACCCGCAAATCCAAGAAAACTCTTCACCTCCTTTACTGTCTTGGGTTTTGGCCATTCATCCACTGCCTTGGTTTTCTCCGGGTCGGGACGTATTTCACCCTCTGAGATGAGGTAACCTAAATGACGAACCTCAGTGGTCCCAAACAGGCACTTCTCTGCGTCTAGTTTGAGGTGGAACTTACGTAATCTCTCTAGTACCTGTATAGTCCGGGTCTCTAGCTCTTCGAGTGTCTTGGCATGTCGTCGATAAATATGATATAAGTTCTATCAGATTCATATCCTGAAATACAGTCTCCATGAGCCTCTGAAAGCATGCAGGAGCATTGACTAGTCCCTGACTCAACCTGTCCCACTCAAACAACCCAAAAGGGGTGATAAATGCTGAAATTTTCCTGGCCCGCTCAGTCATAGGAACCTGATAATAGGCCTTACACAGGTCCATACTGGAGAAGTACTTGGCACCACTCAATGTTAGTAGCAGGTCTTCTATCTTTGGGATGCTGTAGCTATCCCGAATGGTGCGACTGTTTACCTTACGATAGTCTATGCACATTCTAAGTGCACCCGACTTTTTTCTTACTAAAACGATGGGACTAGCAAATGGGGAGTTGGACGGCCGAATAATCTTTGCCTCTAACAGCCCTTGAATGTGTTGCCGACATTCTTCGAAGTCGGCCGGTGACAAGGGGCGCGCCCTTTCCCTAATGTCTGGTCCTGGGGTCAGGTCTATGTCGAAAGGAGTGTCAGTCCTAGCCCTCCCAATGTCAAATTCGTCCCGGATGAAGACGTCTTGGTATTGTTGGAGCCTCCGGCAGAATCTCTCCCTCCACTCAGTCGGGGCATTCCTGTCGAACTTAAACATGATGGGATTGTCACGTAGTACGTCTGGGGACACCTGGAATGAGTGTGCACTGTCAGGGGTGGTACCGGGGCGTAATTCTTGTAACACAGTATTTACATCGTATTCGGCTGACACTGAATAAACCTCTGCTATTATCTGTTTAGGCAAAATAATTTCCTGGTCGGTGGTGTTTCTAATGAAGATTTATAGGCGTGAAAGCTTACTGGTCCTCACCCTGCTTGCTATCACCTGCAGACCCTCTGGCAGTTGGGATTCTAGCCGTTCCTGAACTATCACAGCGTCTCTAGTCAGCAGTCGGGGCAGACGGGTAATACCCTTAATGCTCACAGTTTGTCTAGATGGTATACTCTCAACCTTAAGGGAAGTAACAACTCCTAATTTCCCTGATGCATCTCCATTGAGGTCGTTGTAAATGAATGAAACCTCATTGCACACGGGTACGGCTGGCATCCAATACTTTGCACTAGAGACCCCCCTCCCCTTCTGTGAGAGTAATCGAAAAGTGTTAGTGCCAACAATGACTGGCACTTTCAGACTATACGAAGTGTCAGGACACACCAACGCTAAAGTCTGGACACTGTCAGCAGTTCCTGAAACCTCCTCAGGTAGCTTAATGCACACATGAACATACCCCAAATATGATCCCAGCCTGCAAGGTAAGTGGTCTTCGTGATGGGCCCCACCCCCTGCAGCCCAATAAGACGCGGGCATCTGGGCTGTCGTACTACGCACCACGCGATGCGCCAGACGGTTTTGCCAACTTCGTGTGCTAAACGCAGTTGCGTACCCTTATCGCGGGCTGTCCAGTATGGCACATGGCCAACTGCCCAGCGGGCTGACCACGCTTTCTTTTAAGTGCACGCGCTGCTGGGGAAGCCCACCACCATCTACGTGTGTATCCGTGTGGGCAAACACCACATGTGTTTGCAAGAATTTTTGACTGTAAACAGCCAGCTGCGAACATCAGTTGAGCCTTTTGATTTGAGTTGTGGTGAGTTGATTATTAGAAACAAGTAAAACATAGGGAAACAGTATGAAATCTATTTTACATTCTCGCTTTTCCACATTTTCGCAAACATGTTTCTAATATATATATAGTGAATTGACGTGTAAATCTTATGCACTACTACTTGACTAGCTTTGCTGGAACTCAATCAAAGCACGTGGTATGGTCATGGTGTATTATAATTAAGCCCCAGTGGCAGCCACGTGTTTGCTAATACAGCTTTTCAATTTTTTCTGCAATATCATCTCAAAGGAATTTGAAAGCAGTTACATTTTATTTTTTTAAATTAACTTTAGTAGTAAATTCCTTTGTTTGCTTTTTTAATAGTTGGAGTAACTTCCCCTGAGTACACGACTTTCGCTAGCTTCATTCTTTTAATTCTCAGATAAGACTTTAATTTTCTTATTACGGTTTTAAATTCATTAATTTTATAATAGTATTACATGGTAATATTGTGTTGTATTGTGTGGTACAATTTTGTGTGGTATTTTGCCTTCCGAAGTAGTATTGAAACTCTGAACTCGTCTTTAATTGTTGCAGCTTTCCTTCGCAGTTTAGACAATTTGTCCGTGTGTTGAATCTAAATCTTTTGCTTAGCCTAAGTTTAAAATAAAAGGCTTTGGCCTTCAGTCCTTTTTTCTTTCATAACTACAACTATTTATCTCAAAGCATCAGCCATAATTGCATCAGAAACTAGCAATAATTATATTTGACTCTGTGTGTGTGCTTGTAGTGCTTGAATGTTTTAAATGGCGTCATACTGAACAAGAAGAACTCTAGATAGAGTGCAAGAACATTTAAAGTGCATTAATGAAGAGGACGAAAGTTTTCCTCAGTCAAAACATTTTTTTTTTAGCAAGCCTCTTGATTCTTCAAAATTAAGTATATATGAAGTTTCTGGTCTTATTGGTGTATTTGATAATATAGCTATAGCCCTCTCAGATATTCAGAGAAATATGGTACTTTTTCCATATGGAACTGCATTTGTTGCAATTCCTCTTGCCAAGCCTAACAGAACATAAATAGTGGACAGAGCTGACTTAGAATGCCTATCTGTAATACTGTACACTTTTACTGCAGCATAAATTATCATACCTAACTTCACCCCCCCCAAAAAATGGTTAATTCTTGCTTGGTTAATTAAAGGAAGACTCCAGGCTATTTTAATTTTTTTTAAAAGATGCTAATACCTAAAGAAAAGATTAAAATGTAAAACTAGGGAGAAAACGATGTTCCAAAACCAAGTAGGCAAAGCAGACAATAACATTGACCACATGTGCTTTCTTCTTCTTCTGTGTTTTGAGTTTGTATGTATATTAGCATGCACATTTTTAAAATCCACATAACTGCACGCTCAGGACCAAGTGACCCTGTTGGAGTCCCAGAAAACTCCTCACTTCCTATAAAACGAAGAGAAGTTGCAGATGATTGAGGAGAATCTAGCAAAGATACAATGGAACAGCTGGTATGTTATGTATTGAACATTTCTTGGCATTTGTACAATAATTTTATACAGAAGGATGCCATATATAAGCCTCTCTTATTTTTAGCCATACTTCCTTGTATTCAATCTAAGAATAACTCTCACATGCTTATGAGACTTATTTGTCTGAAAGCACTTTGGAGTGTTTATACATAGTATGGTAAGCATATTTACACTGTCAGGCATGGGAATTCTCTATGGATTCTCGGTATTCCAAGATGTTCCATTTCCCCGAAAAAATATTTTTTGTACTGTAATTTTTTTTCCAGTCTGCAGAGTCTGTTTCTGGCCTCATTTTCATTCCTCTTTCCTGCAGCTTTTATCCAGCTGCCATTAGTTGTTGTTTTGGTGGCAGAATGGCTAGTTTAAAAGTAACAAAGACCAGTTTGACATCCAATGGTTTGTAACTCAATTGTGATTAAAGGTTGGTAAATTGTTGCTGCAGTGGCCCAATTTTTGAGCTGGTCATGCCCATGCCTGACTGAAAACTGACTGCATTTTTAGATTGAAGCATCAAAAATAACTTTCTCGCATCTTTTAAAATTGTCTCCAGATTCATCTGTCCTGTATTTGAGGGGAGTCAGTCTCATCCCTTGTAAGAGATATTTTGAAGAGACTCTTCACTACATAATTGGCTTCAAAGTTCAATTGCACCAGGCCAAATGGAAAAAAGCCTTCTGCACCCTGTACCTAAGCAGGATCTTGATTGGTAAGTGCTTCTGTAAATTTGTCGCAGTATGGTGTGTGTGTGTGTGGATAGTACTTTTAAATAAGGAGACTGCAAGTAGTCTTAAAACCACCTACAGTCTTAGTGAAGGCTAGAAGAACACATAACTGGTTGAAAGATCTTGTTTGTAAACACTCTATCCAAAAATAAAAGTGAAAGACCAAAGATAATATTTCAAAATCCTAACTGTCAGCATCACTGACACTGAAACAGCAACATGTGATACACCGTTTGCGTCATTATGTTTGCAAACTGGAAGTTTGTAATCAGTTACTAGTTATTGATGTATATTAATGTATACTATTGGTGAGAGTATGTCAGTTTCACAATGGCTTTGAGCATGCCCTAACCGTGGCCATGTAGAGGTTCTCATTTCTCTTATTAATGCACACATTATTATAATTGTTTAAGTCAAATATTTCAAAAATAGCAATCTAGTCATTATATAGCTAAAGGTGTTTTTACATCCTGAAATACTCTGTGCACAGCCGCTGTCCGATCAACAAAATGCATCGCAAGTCCACATAAGCACCACGGAAAAGAAATGGTTTATTCTGTGCATGATGGATGGCAGCAGATGTCACAGGTTTAAGACCTTTAATGGTATGTTTACAAATAACATTTATTTAACTACATTCCGAGCCTGACAAGTACATATACAGGGTTAAATCTTTTTTCTTTAGCTTAATAGTAAACTGAAAACTTGCACTCTGAATAAAGAGATTCTCATCTACTTACACAATTCCTATAAAATTAACCATTTGGTTACTTTGTTGGCTAAACAGCTGGCTTGGTAATAGCCATTTTATTCCAGCAGTGATTGGTAATATATTAGGACAGTCATTTAAAAAAAAACACTTAAAGCTTTTATGTTGCCGTGAAAATACATGCAACCAATCCAACTTATACTTGAAGTTATGCACATTTTTCAGTGGTTTATTCCTTTTTTCCCCTTGGGTATAACAAGCTCTCCAGGATCAGGTTCAGTGGCCGGTGGGTCAGAAACCGATAATGAGCTCTAGGCTCTAGTTATTGATGTATATTATTGGTGAGAGTATGTCAGTTCCCCAAGTGCTTTGGGCATGCCCTAACTGTGGACATGTAGAGGTTCTCATTTCTCTTATTAATCCATGCATTATGATAATTATTTAAGCCGAATATTTCAAAAATGGCAATCTAGTGATCATACAGCTTAAGGTGTTTTTTACTCTGTGCACAGCTGCTGTCCGATCAACTTACAAAAATGCATCGGAAGTCGAAATAAGCAGCACAGCCAAGAAATGGTTTACTTCTGCACGTGACAGGGATGGCGGCAGATGTCGCAGGCTTAAGCTGTTTAATGGTAAGTAAGTTTATAAATAACAATTATTTAACTACATTCTGAGTCCGACAAGTACATATACAAGGTTAAACAAATTTCTTTAGCTTAATAGAACACTGAAAACTTGCACATTGAATAAAGAGATGCTCATCTACTAACACAATTCTTATAAAATTAACCATTTTGTTACATTGTTGGCTTAACCCCTGCTTGGAAATGTAGTATTCCAGCAGTGATTGGTGACAGTGAAAGTAATATATTCAGACAGTCATTGAAAAAAACGTTAAAAGCGTTCTTGTTGCTAGATTCAAATTGTGAAAATACGTGCAACCAGTCAAACATATACTTGAAGTTATGCACATTTTCCAGTGGTTTATTCTTTTTCTTTCCGCTCAGGTATAACAAGCTCTCCGGGATCAGCCTCAGTGGCCAGCACAGCAGAAACCGATTAGCGAATTATGACAGTTCTGTGTATATTAATAAATTTTGTAAAACTGCCATTTGATATTTGAGCATTTTTTCAGACTGAACGTAGAGCACGATGCTGGTGGGCATGAAAGTGTGATGCAAGTGGGCGTGGAGTGGGATGCTGGTGGGCTGGGTGTGGGATAGTGGTAGGATGCTGGTGGGCAGCCCATGTGCATGTGGGCAAAACCTGTGGGATGCTGGTTGAGCAGCCCATATGCAAGTGGGCAACTACATTCTGAGTCCGACAAGTACATATACAAGGTTAAACAAATTTCTTTAGCTTAATAGAACACTGAAAACTTGCACATTGAATAAAGAGATGCTCATCTACTAACACAATTCTTATAAAATTAACCATTTTGTTACATTGTTGGCTTAACCCCTGCTTGGAAATGTAGTATTCCAGCAGTGATTGGCGACAGTGAAAGTAATATATTCAGACAGTCATTGAAAAAAACGTTAAAAGCGTTCTTGCTGCTAGATTCAAATTGTGAAAATACGTGCAACCAGTCAAACATATATTTGAAGTTATGCACATTTTCCAGTGGTTTATTCTTTTTCTTTCCGCTCAGGTATAACAAGCTCTCCGGGATCAGCCTCAGTGGCCAGCACAGCAGAAACCGATTACCGAATTATGACAGTTCTGTGTATATTAATAAATTTTGTAAAACTGCCATTTGATATTTGAGCATTTTTTCAGACTGAACGTAGAGCACGATGCTGGTGGGCATGAAAGTGTGATGCAAGTGGGCGTGGAGTGGGATGCTGGTGGGCTGGGTGTGGGATAGTGGTGGGATGCTGGTGGGCAGCCCATGTGCATGTGGGCAAAACCTGTGGGATGCTGGTTGGGCAGCCCATATGCAAGTGTGCAAAACCTGTGGGATAGTGGTGGGATGCTGGTGAGCATGACCCCCCGCCCCAATCACCTGTAGTTCCCCTGGCAGTGGACTCAACTTGCGATGCCTCAGACATTTCTGGAAAAAGGTCTTGCTCACAATGGTGACTTGTGAGTCACTATCAATGAGACAGTTGGTCGAGGTGTCATCGACCCATATGGGGGCCTAACAACTGGGACCCACCAATACCTCGAACACATCATCCCCGGCATCTGAGTGGAGTTCTGCCAGCACAACTGTGCTATCAAGGTATACTGTTTTGCTTGACTCATTCTTAACTACCACCGTACATTGCATGTCTGCCGAAAGGACACTGAGTCCCATCGGCAGCAGATCTGCAGGTCGGGCAACAATGTTACAATTGTTCTTGGCGGTTCCCCGCAACTCTAAGGTTTGGCCACCCCTGATAGGAACCACCAAGGGGCTTTTTACCTTTACAGGCTTACCCTCCCAACCTTTCTCAAGTCTGGAGATGGCCTCTTGGAGTTGTCGAGCATTTTCAAGAGCCTTGGCCCCCTCAGCTGCCGGTCGCTCATCCGCGGCAACTGGCGTCAGTTTAAAGGCTGGCTGCTTGCTGCGGCCTCGTCCCGGCTTGTCCTCCTCTGGTTGTTCATGCCGAGTGACGACCTGCAATGACGGTGAAGGTGCCCCAACCTGCCACATTTAAAACAAGGGCCCCTGGGCCTCCTATTTGACAGAGTCATCCAGTCTCATTTTCTCTGCTAATTTTGTAGCCAACAGATCATAGTCAATGTTTGGACGGGTTCCCTCCCTTACCAGGCCCTTCCCTCATGTGGGTCTTATCAATTTTCTCTGCTACTATGGTAGCCAACAGATCGTAATCAATGTTTGCAGGGTTCTCTCCCTTACTAGACCCTTCCCTTACGTGGGCCTCGCAGACCACGCGGGGCTTACTGTCCGGTTTTCTGGCGGGCGTGGATAGCTGGCTAGGACATGCACCAATACGTCAGGAAGGCGTGGTCGCGCTGTCCCGGGTTGGCCGAAAGCGTTCTGTAGTTGAATCACCAAATGAGGGTGGTGTGCTTTCAGGCCTCGGCAGAAGACATGGAATATCTTCTGTGCTGCCTCGCCTTCACCAAACCTGCCGTCGCGGTCTATGGTGGCAAACTGGTGCCATAGTTCTGAAAGGAATGCCGAAGGTTTGTCAGACCCCCCATCTGCTGGTGACCAAACTCCAGCAGCTGGTCTTCCACGCTGGAACTGCCAAGGTGCAGCTGACGCAGTGTCTCCAGGATACTGCGAGGGCTGTCACAGTGACGGGTTTGTGTCTGGGCCTGCCCATGCAGGCTGTCCCGGACTAGTCGTAGTGTCTCGTCACTAGACACTGCAGTATTTCTCAGGAGTTGTTCCACCTGTCGCTCCCATTCCAGGAAGGTGACCTCCTTCCCTCCCGCAGGTTTTTGGCCAGTGAACACCCCCAGGTTGGGTGTGCGTATCATGTACACACATGATGTGGCTGGCAACCCCTCTTGCTGGGCCATAAATTGTCTCATTTCAAGCGACGACTCCTGTCGCAGAGCCCCGAAGTAGCTGCCAGGGCTGGTGGATGCTGGCTGCTCCATGGTGCGGAAAGGGGTAAAAGAAGGCGTGGGAATACAGGGGAAAAGAAGAACCTAAACCAGACAGGGGTAAGGTGCACAGGGGGAGAAGATAACACCCAAGGTATACCAATCCCTCACTATACCCTATGCCCCTACGAATCCCTATCTCTACCAGCAAAATCGGAACCAACAAAAAAAATTACCTTTCAATAAAAAAAATAAAATGATTCGACAACAAAAAAACAGTCAGAGAGAGAGGGAAAGAAAAATTTAAAAACTGCCTAGGGCCACTAGAATCAAAGACAAAAACAAAGCTTAGCCCTACTGGAATCTGCGGAGCGCATACCTCAAAGCCCCACATTGGGCGCCATTTTGTAATCGGTAAACACCAGCAGTGAATTAGCACGCTAATGTGTACGTCGTCTTACAAAAGTAATTTTCGGTTCGGGCTAGAGGTTAGCGCTACACGCACACAGATTCTCCCCTCACTGACTACACAATACAGAAAACAAATAAATCGACTCAATCACTTTTATTCCTCGATCTAAATCCTGAACTAAACCGGTAACTATGGGAGAAGAGAAGAAAAAGGTGGAAACACAATGGAATCGAAAGTAAGGAGGAAGAAAAAAAGGTGGAGAAAAGGTGGCCTGAAACAAAGATCGACCTAACAATTAATCTCAGGTTGCAACATCCGCAATCCACAAAGCTAATGCATCAACATCAAAGCAGCAGTGTTACAGCTAAATGCCTCCAAAAGAATATGCAAACACTATGGGGGAACAGACCCCATAAGCGACCACATGGTGGCCAAGATGGCGGCGCCCTAGCGCCCCAACACTTGTGCGGGACAACCAAACAGAAATCCACCAAAATCTGCGTCATCCCCAACCCATCCCGCTCGCGAAATTTTTTTTCCTACATGGACTCTGAGCTGAGTCCCAACTTGGTGCGAACTCATGCACACCGAATCAGAATATGAACTTCCTGTCTAGCGCGCAACTGGATCGACTTCTGTGAGAATCACATCTTCCACAATGAATTATTTTATTTGTGAAAGTGTTGTATGTCGACAAAGAAGTAACATCGACAAAGAGGCTTTGGAACTGTTTTTGGTGAGTACACTTTATTAAGTTTTTGACTCGTAGCGTAAGTGTATGCTTCTATTATTTTCAGTGAATTTCACGAGATCATTTGATGGATTCATCAAGTCCATTATCATGCCTTCATAACTTTCTAAGTATAAATACTTCAATTTTCACGCAGTGCCCTATCTCGTGTGCACGCGCACGCGTGTGTGCGTTGTGTCATGTGTGTTACAAAGTCATACAATCAAGAGTTTAAGTTTGATGCAGTTGTGACTATGGTTTTTTTCCACTAAAATATACAATATAAAAGTAAAACTGAACATAATTTTTAGGGATTTGTGCCACATTCCTACACGTAGGTGGTGTGCAGTTGCATTACCCATGATGCTTCAAGTTCAAGCACACAACTAACATTTTGTCTGTCTTTTTTTGTGTGATGTGTAACTGTTGTATTTAACTGATTTATTTAGCTGTTATATTTCCAAAATAGTTCCATAGGAAACAATAAATAATGGCTGATTACCTACTACAGTAAGTAAACACAACACTAAAGATTCCTACTCTAGGTGTTCAATTTTGCTCAGGCTACAGCCCTCAGGCCATTTATATGACTGGGGTCAAAATATATAGGCAGCAATTAACAAGTGTTGATAATTGATAAGGGGAAAATAATACTACAGTATCTGTGCTGAAAATGATATATTGTCCCCAATAAAACATGGAGAAATCCTGTTTCAGTGTGTTTTAGGTATTATTCCATGCTGATTAATTTTTTAAAAGGACAATTAGTTGACAATAAGCATAGACTTCTTTCCATACCATGTTTTATGGACTTTATTACATACATATATGCATCAGATAACTTAGTGCAAATTATAGGGAGTGATCAGGCATGAAAATATATACTATATATGTTTTAATTCATTCGATTTAACAAGTTCTGATTTTGCTATTTTTCCATCCACAGACAACCAACAGTAGGAATGTTGATGTTTTCTGCATCAATGTTAAAAACAGAGAGGAACTGCAGCAGTGTTAAAAAGGGTTTTGAAAATTCATCCTGAACAACCCTGCGAGTTCTAAGGACAGGACCAGCTGAAGGTGAAAGAATCTTGTACAATGTGAGTTATGAACTTATTGTGCATTGTTTCGGGTTGACAAGCATGTGAAAGTTCAGATGTGTGAGTCGCCACATTTACACATTTTGATTGCATAAAAGAAAAACCACTATTGTATCTGACAAAAATGATCTAAATGTTTCAGGGCATTACCTTTTCCTCAGGACGACACAAAAAGAGATGGAAAACAGGTTGTGTGGGACTTGCTTGCTTAAACAGGAATACACTTTAGCCCTATAGATAATTGGATTGTACTTGATTTCTTTGTTTCTTTCATGTTTATTGTGTATCATGGCCAAAGACAGTTGACGTTTTTACAAGCACTTATTGTGTGAATTTCATTGAGATGAATAACAATTATAGGGCATGAAATATTAATACTTCTTGTGGGTACACTCCATGACCACTGGGTTGTTACTGACAGTGGGTAGAAGTTTTTATTTAGCTGTGTTTGAACCATCCATGACTCTACTTATTGGTGCATTGTTAGTGTCACCTTTTATGTTATGCATTCCTATTAATTTTATTTGAGAGGCAGCTTATTGTATCTGCCACGTGAATCTGTGTGACTAGTTTTGCTCCATTGAGTTTAGCTTTTGACAAGATTTGATAAACATGACAATTTTTATCATAAGCACAAGCATAAGCATCTAGTCTTATCTTAGATTCATATGATACCTGTCTGTATATTGCATGTGTTCTATTTCTTTTTACTGGTCTGGTCTGCAAAATAAAGCTGGTCTTACTATCATCTGAGGGTGGCTGGGCGTTTGTTGCTTAATGTCCCACCACAAGCTATTAGTATCATGTGAGGGATATTTCAGCAGTGTATGTGTCACTTTAAAGTATATGTTCTTCCTGTCATTTTGACAGTGAGGTGTCAGTGGTTTCCATCATTCTGCAAGGCATGAATTTTTCTGTGGTAGTTAGATTTTGCTCCCGTGTTTACATGGACACAACCATGATATTGGTAACTTGGTTATAAACTCTAAACAACCAACCAATCAACCAACAGTCTGTGATTGCAAGAAGTCAAGTATGCATGAGAGACGCCAGAGAGAGAACCTTTATCTGATTACTGATTTGTTTTTTTGATTAGATGTACAATGCTATTTGTAACATAAGATTTTAAACTGCTGATAAATAGACCACATCCATCACAAAGCACATTTCCCCCTAAGCACTCACCTTTTTTAAAAGCATCTGTAATTCCCTTGAAAGTTTTCTGCAACTATTCATTAACCATGGTCACTGTGACCAATTATGTTAACTAAGATATACATGTGTGTGTGTGTCTGCATGCATATAGACCTATATTAGTGCATGCATATACTTTTTTTTGTCCTGTGTTCCTTTTAAACTACTATTGTTTTAAATTAGTGTACACATATATTTCCAGTGTAGCTTTACTTTGTTTTAGTTTTAATTTTCATGTATTGCGTTTCAATAGGGTGGGTAAAATGGAATCTGTGTAAATAGTACCTAAGTGCATGGTAGTACTTTCCTATACTGCACAGTTTTGGAAATTAGTTTACCCTCACATTGTGCACTGGAAGCATATTCTACAGTTTTGTTCTGGACAAATGTCTGTTTACGTGCTGACCTGGTTTATTTGTCCTATTGAAATGCCTGTGGAAGTAAACCCAGAGGGAAATTTTAATTCACTTGTGCGTTTGTAGTGTACTTCTAAAAGTATCCTACTGGACTGGGTTATTTGCCATAATGTTACATATTTTTAATTATGATTTTTTAAAATTTACAATCGATCTGTGATAACACAGTTATCACAGTAAAATAGGGATGATTTAATATAGTCCACCAAGTTCTTATGTAGTTTGGATAACTTTCTGAAACTGAAAGTTTTGCTTGAAATACATAATGAAATTATTCAAGCCATTATAAAATTGTTCTTGTTTTTTATTACTTTTAAATCGTGTGTGAGAGAGAGAGAGAGAGAGAGCAGAGACACATTTCAAAGCTAAAAATATCTTTGTTGTCTTGTGCCTTATTTCTTCTGTCTGTGGAACAAATCGGTGATAAAATGATGTTCCAAACATGTTCTTTTTCATCTGATGTTCAATGTTGTGGTAGCTAACCCCAATATATAATTGTTGCAACATACAAGCACTTTTTTTTGCATCATTTTAAACAATGTTTTAGAAAATCCACTCCTACCTTTAGACATAACCCTGAACTGAAAGCTCAGTGAGCACTGATGCATTCTGAGTCATTCAAAGACATTCATCCCCACCCCACCCCCCCAAAAAAAATAATACCTGCAACTGATACAAACTGTTAGTGTACAGCGTTAAAAAAGCAGGATTGTATTAATAAACCATTAAAATGTGTTACACAGGGTGGCTGCTCAACTGAATAATGAATCGCATGGTCGTGTTTTTGAAATTTCATGCTAAACCCATGTAGCATATTTGACCTTTGACTTCGTCACAGCAATGATGTTTTCAAGTATGCAGTAACTGATCGTGCTGCTAAACTCTGTTCCTTAAAACCACTGACCAAATACGCTAAGCTATATAAAGTGTTCTACAACTTACGCGGTCAGTGACTGAGTGAGCCATGCTGTGATTGTAGTAGTTAAGTTTCGTTAAACTGATGTCAACACTCGCAGCTATCAAAGGTATAGGCCAGTGGACGATATTCCGATACAGAAATTTGCTGCAAAGAAGACGGCATCTCTGTTTCGCTTTGGCAGCTGACCACGCTGAAGAAGTAATTTCAGTTCTTTTTCTTTCATTTAATGATTTATTGCGTCGTCCGAGGACCAAAAGTGAGCGAAAGTACACTATGATAAGTGAATCGTGTGTCTCGCGCTAGACACGAAGTTTACATTCTGATTCGGTGCGCATCAGTTTGCACCAAGTTGGATTTATACCTCCTTCAAGAACCAATAGCAAATACAAAGTACAAAAAATGTAATATACCTCCTTCAAGAAGACACACCGGAGGAAAAGAGGAAAGAGGTCCTTCCTGCTGGACAGTCAGACCCAAAAAGAACGAGAGACAGAGTTCCCGCGAAAGCATGGATTCGCGATTCATCCGCGCTATCGCGCAACTGCGTAATTCGGTCGCGCCGCTAAATTCACTGGGACACTCTGCCTCTCACTCCCGCCACGCTACAAACATGTACATTTTCCCCAATGACAACTAAAAAGGGGGTTTTAATCTACTAGAAGGCTTTTTCCTAGACAAAGGTTTATTTATCTGATGGACTACCTTTCCCTACCAAACTGGTATCTCCCCAGGCTAGATGGACCGCAAGGGGAAACAAATCTGGTAACCCTGCGGGGGTTACAACTGTTTCAACTTAGTCCTTGCTGTTAGAAGCTTTTTGCCTGCACCAGGCAAGATTTGTTGTCACTTTCTCGAGATTTGTGAAAGTGGCAGTAAAAATTTGTTGAATCGTCAGAGGGAAGATTTAACGGCTAAGCGACCGGTGTTAAAGTGTAGCTTTTGGATACGAAACTACCATTCAAAAAATCGCACAATTTCAAATATTGTGTGAACGATTATGGTGTAAACCCGTTAATTTGCTATCCCTGAATTGTATTCTATCGGTACTTAGATTTATTAATAAGTAGATTTTGCGTTTACAAGTAAAGTTCGAAACGATCGCCAAAAAAATAAATCTTCGGCAAAAGTCGGAAAACTGCCATGCGTGACGTAAACTCCAGGAGCCCGACGGTTGTTTTTATTCCAGAGGCATTAAACATGGTACAGCGTTGTGTAGTCGGAGGCTGCAGCAATATTAAAAGCGAGAAAGTCGCATTTCATCAATATCCATCAGATGTAAGTCTTTGGCCAGCATGGGATCTGTTTGTCCCAACAACAAGGGAAAATTTTAACAATGGACACGCGAGAACTATACTCACTGTGTGTGTGTGTTCGGACCATGGAGGATTTTGAAAACCTCATGATGGCAGCGTGGGGGTTCGAAAATCCGTCTTCTGAAAAAGACAGCCATTCCATCACGTAAACCGCGTGTTTGGCCGTGTCTGCTGTGACTGTTGACCGACCAACGTCAGGACCAGCGAAGAAAACCAGAAAAAAACGAGCTTTGCTAGCCATGAAACTTCACATTGCAAGAGAGGTATGTTGTTACTGTTAGATTTCATTTTTTTTTTCGTAATCATATGGAGCCGGTCATGCACTTCGTGATTGTGGTGAAGAAAAATAAAGGATAAACCGAAATACTCGCATTGTTGATGCTGACAAGATTCTTTTGCATAAAATATTTTAGAGGATAAGTTAGATAAGGTTATGGTGACTGGTACTGCTTGGTGGTATTGACTGGGCGTGGCCTCATAAACTACTGACTATAGTCCAAGTCAAATGCTGCCAGGAGGAGCAGGACCTAAGTGATCTCAAATAATGTGAACCCCCACAGTACATTATAATGATTATGACAAAAAGAATACTGAGAAGTAATGAAATATAGTCTCAAATTCCAGCAATGCATTCCATATATATATATATA
>SMGT01001151.1:0-20941 GCA_004794575.1 Lanistes nyassanus | reverse complement strand
TGTGAACAGCTTGTGTGACAGGTGTTGCAGCCTGAAAAATGACAAGACATAAAGGTCTGTTCTGTGGTTTGAAGACTTTTAAATTAATAAAACCATAGCCAATCACCATTTGAGGAGCAGCAGCCAAGAAAAAAATCCTGTCATGTCCAGTATAGAGTATTCACAAAATGTTGAGACTTTTTCTGGAAAAAAAATATGGCTTACATGGAAAGAAAAACAGCTCTCTCTCTCTCTTGCTCTGGTAGTGTGTTTGTATGTGTGTGTGTAATATGCCCAATGGTAAACATGGATGTAAGCTGTAAAGTGTACAGTTCAAATTACAAAACTGTTTCCTTTGCCATTCCTATTAATTACTATCATGTTCCACATCCCTTATGTTCTACAGCATTCTGCCAATGTATTTATAATTGAAGATGGCACATCTGTTTTCGAAACATCAGTTCCTATTCTGCCTTTTACTTTTTTTTAACATAAAGAACAGTTATTTATTTTTCATCGTGGAACTGTTAGTGGCAATACATTCATTGCCAGTGTTGATTTAATGTATGTCCACAGTATCTTGCCTTTGTACACTCCACTGACATTCAGATGTAATGTTCTGCAGGTTGAGACTTGCTGCAATGCACTATAATGAAAACAGTGAAAGAAGCCAGGCAAAGACAGTCACAGGAGAACCCCGGTATCACATATTCTACTAAAAAAAACCAAAGCATTTTGAGGCAGGGATGAGACCTGTTGTCACAAAACAGACCATTAGTAAGTTTGCATCGTCTATTTCCAAAACTGCAAAATCATAAGCATATACCTCATACCAGGCATGGGTTTCAAAAGCAAAAGCTTTTTAGTTTAAAAAAATGTTTTATAAGATTTATTAAGATTCTCAACATAATCACATTTGATGCATTGTCTTTCCCTCTGTGACTCTACTTGTTGGTTACCCCCACTCTTTTCTCACAATTTCAGGATTTTTTTTTATTGTAGTGGTGGTGGTTGGGGGGAATTCATTGATTACACTTTACAACGTAATGCAATACAAAAGTTCAAAAATAATTGGCAAGCACACACACACATAAGCCCTGTTGTAGAATTTCTTAGTGTTTATCCTTAAATTGTCTTGCGCACAAACAATCGTGTTTAGCAGTATCCGTGTAGGTGTAATTAAAGGCAAGAAATGTGCAATTTGTGAAGAACTACTTTATTTCAGTACATAGCACATAAAAAAATTTTAGTCAACAGGAAAACCCTTTAAGTGTTTATTACTACTAACTGCCACACCTCATTCTAATACAGTATAGGTTTGCTTGATTTGTTGTAGATTATCCAACCAGTTTACAAGGAGCTTTGCTCAGGATGTACAAAGATATAGTCCAAGCAGACTATGCGACAGTACTGACAGGACCAAACACCTGAAACCGGCTTCTCTTTCTGATATGCGAGTTGCAAAACATAGTGCAGTTGAAAACCATCTTCATAGGTTCCATGTCCAAGTGGTTTCATAACCGAGTCTAATTCTCAGTCTGCATGTGCAAGCAGAAATGATGAGGATGTGTAAATCTTCTGTGTAACATGAATGTGCATGTATTGTTTTGCTATTTTTGATTTCACATTTGAACTGCTAGTAGTACTGTAAGCAGTGATGATAAAGCACTATAAAGGTGAAAGTATCGGACACTAATAGAGTGGGAGTGTGTGTGCGCACACCTGCAGATCCTTGCACATATGTGAAGAAAACCCTAACTGTCAACTGTGGAATTATAAGGTAGGCCAGTTGGTGTCAGGGCTTTAAACATCCTTCCTTTTCCACTACCAGCACAAGTGATTCTGCCTTTTTAAAAAAAAATCCACTGCTAAAATAATCAAGGTTTTCAAAACAATATTTCCCCACTCTGTTTTTAATGCAGTGAAGAACCTATATATACTATATGTGTAGTGTGCATTTTTTAAAACTGACAATCCATTGCTATGTATAATTGTAAAAAAAAGGTTTTGATGTATGTGTCCCTGTCATGCAAACACTGCATGTTTTGTGATTGTCTGTTAATAAACTTGGTATTTTTACAAGTCAATTTCCTCTCTTTTTAAGCCTGGCTGTTTGAAGCCCTGTAGTGTGAATTGTTAATGCACTTTATTAATACTGCAAGATACATATACCTCATTTGGATCTTTAATCTAATCATCGTATCAAAACTTCTATCACATCCTACCAGATGAAACATTGTTGTCAAATAAAAAAGCACTTCCTCATCTTCAGAATGTTTTTCAGCTTGCCCATTCTGATGCACCTGGAAGTATGCCACCCGTAATACATCCACATTTAAACATACAGCTTCAGAGCTGGGGTGCAGGGTGATGCATTTGAATTTATGGCTGGTTTCCCTCTGCTCATCCTGTATTCTTTCAAAGATTTTCTCATCTTCCTGACGAGAAGCGGTTTTCTGGTGCAGATCCAATTATGCAGCAACCACACAGACACCTGAGACTAGAAAAAAAATAAAGCTGTGAAAGTGCACACCAGTCCAAAAGAGGCAACCACAACAGTACAAATTTTTATGTTCACAGTGTTGGTCTTTTGGTACCAGATAAGTTCACTGGCACCCCTGTTCAGCTTGCCAGAATGACAAATATAACTGCAGATGCTCAGCATAAGTGAATACAGTAACTTAACCCATTTTTCACACCAATGTCTACTGTCTTCCCACAGTACTGCAGCTGAATGGGGTGTGTCATCAAAGTTGTGTGCTATAAAAATAAATTTTGACTTCCAACTAAACCTAAGCTGATGGTTGCACAAGATCCAAAATGATCTTACATCAACTAACCTGTCAAAATTACACTAATTTTTAGTTCAACAAGCAGCATCTCAACCTGTCAAATCTTTTTAACCTAATATTTGAAATAGTTTTTATTTAATCAGTGTTGCTTCAAATCATTGAAGTGCTATAAATGAACAATGAAACTTTTTTAGCATCTTGAATGCATTTAACATACTAAATACTTGCAAATGTATGCTTTAAAATGATACATTACTGCAGAAAGTCTTTCAACTCTTTGTTGTTTTTGGCTGAACCATCTAACTGCTGTTTTGACATTCCACGCCGTTATATAGATAGATAATAATAGGCAAATTATTGACAATTACTAGCAATTATGACAAAACATTCAGATAACGAAAACGAAAACTCTGAACATATCACTTACCAGTAAGTCGTGTCTTCGTTGCGTTCTTTATCGCGATCGTTGACACTGTGACTGTGACTCTCACCGAGCTGCATAACACGTTTTCTATTTTTGACAACCTTCTTGGAAGCTAATGGCTCGAACATGTATGGCCTTAAACCTTTTCCTGTGCCTTCAATTTCTTCATAATCCGAGAAATCCGACGAATAGCAAAATGATTCTGAGGAACTCATTTTGAAAAGTTAGGCTCTGGTCTGGACTGAACAACACACGTAGATCGTGTGTTACGTAGTTCACGTCACTTCCGGTTGTCTGCTCCCTAGGTAAAGTTTTCGGCAATCTCCGGAGCCGGCCGGACCGCGAAATTTTTTTTCCTACATGGACTCTGAGCTGAGTCCCAACTTGGTGCGAACTGACGCGCACCGAATCAGAATGTAAACTTCCTGTCTAGCGCGCAACTGGAATCGACTTCTGCGATCGAGAGAATCAAATCTTCCACAATGAATTATTTTATTTGTGAAAGTGTTGTTTGTCGACAAAGAGATAACATCCACAAAGAGATAACATCCACAAAGAGGCTTTGGAAATGTTTTTGGCGAGTACACTTTATTAAGTTTTTGACTCGTATGCTTCTATTATTTTCAGTGAATTTCACTAGATCATTTGATGGATTCATGAAGTTCATTATCACCCCTTCATAACTTTCTATAAGTATAAATACTTCAATTTTCACGCAGTGTCCTCTCTCGTGTGCACGCGCGCGCGCGCGTGTGTGTGCGTTGTGTTATATGTGTGTTACATAGTCATACAATCAAGAGTTTAAGTTTGATGCAGTTGTGACTATGTTTTTTTCCACTAAAATATAAAATATAAAAGTACAACTGAACATAATTTTTAGGGATTTGTGCCACATTCCTACACGTCTGTGGTGTGCAGCTGCATTGGCCATGATGCTTCAAGTTCAAGCACACAACATTTTGTCTGTCTTGGTGTATGTGATGTTGAACTGTTATATTTAACCAATTTATTTAGCTGTTATATTTCCAAGATAGTTCCATAGGAAACAATAAATAATGGCTGATTACCTACTACAGTAAGTAAACACAACACTAAAGATTCCTACTCTAAGTGTTCTGACTATTTTGCTCAGGCGACAGCCCTCAGGTCATTTATATGGAGGGGGGGGGGGTCAAAATATATAGGCAGCAATTAACAAGTGTTGATAATCAACGAGAGGAAAACAATGATATAGTATATGTGCTGAAAATGCATTGTCCCCATTAAAATATGGAGAAATTCTGTTTCAGTGTGTTAGGTATTATTCCATGCTGATTAATTTTTTAAATGACAATAAGTTGACAATAAGTATGGACCATGTTTTATAGATTTTATTACATGTATATGCATCAAGTAACTTAGTGCAAATTATAGACAGTAATCAGGCTTGAAAATATGTACTATAAATGTTTTAATTCATTCGATTTAACAAGTCCTGATTTTGCTATTTTTCCATTAAACAATAGGAATGTTGATCTTGTTTTCTGCATCAATGTTAAAAACAGAGAGGATCTGCAGCAGCGGAAAAAGGGATTTGGAAAATTAATCCTGAACAACCCTGCGAGTTCTAAGGACAGGGCCAGCTGAAGGTGAAAGAATCTTGTACAGTATGAGTTATCAACTTATTGTGCACTGTTTTGGGTTGGCAAGCATGTGAAAGTTCAGACGTGTGTCTCCACATTTACACATTCTGACTGCATAAAAGAAAAACTATTATTGTATTTGACAAAAATGATCTAAATGTTTCAGGGCATTACCTCTTCCTCAGGACGACACAAAAAGAGATGGAAAACAGATTGAGTGGGACTTGCTTGCTTAAACAGGAATAAACTGTAGCTCTATAAATAATTGGATTGTACTTGATTTCTTTGTTTCTTTCATGTTTATTGTGTGTCATGGCCAAAGACAGTTGACGTTTTTACAAGCACTTAGTGTGTGAATTTCATTGAGATGAATAACAATTATAGGGCATGAAATATTACTACTTCTTGTGGGTACACTCCTTGACCACTGGGTAGTTATTGACAGTGGGTAAAAGTTTTTTTTAGCTGTGTTTGAACCATCCATGACTCTACTTATTGGTGCGTTGTTAGTGTCACCTTTTATGTTATGCATTCCTATTCATTTGTCATTTTATTTGAGAGCCAGCATATTGTATCCGCCATGTGAATCCATGTGACTAGTTTTGCTCCATTCAGGTTTAGCTTTTGACAAGATTTGATAAATATGACAATTTTTATCATAAGCATAAGCATCTAGTCTTATCTTAGATTCATGTGATACCTGTCTGTATATTGCATGTGTTAGTTCTTCTTTTTTTTTTACTGGTCTGGTCTGCAAAATAAAGCTGGTCTTACTACCATCTGAGGGTGGCTGGGTGTTTGTTGCTTAATGTCCCACCACAAACTATTAGTATCATCTGAGGGATATTTCATCAGTATATGTGTCGCTTTAAAGTATATGTTCTTGATGTCATTTGACAGTCAGTGAGGTGTCAGTGGTTTTCATCATTCTGCAAGACATGAATTGTTCTGTGGTAGTTAGATTTTGCTCCCGTGTTTATATGGGCACAACCATGATATGGCCTTAATTGGTAACTTGGTTATAAACTCTAAACAGCCAACCAATCAACCGACAGTCTGTGATTGCAAGAAGTCAAGTTTGTATGAGAGATGTCAGAGAGAGAGACTTTCCCTGATTACTGATTTGTATTTGTGATTAGATATACAGTGCTATTTGTAACATAAGATTTTAAACTGCTGATAAATAGACCACATTCATCACAACATTGTGATCAATTACTGTCAACACATTTTGTCATAAAGCACATTTCCCCCAAGCACTCACCTTTTTCAAAAGCATCTATAATTCCCTTGAAAGTTTTCTGCAGCTATTCATTAACCATAGTTGCTGTGACTAATTATGTTAAGATATACATGTGTATGTGTGTCTGCATGCACGTAGACCTATATTAGTGTATGCGTGCATACACTTTTTTTTGTTGTTGTTGGTCCTGTGTTCCTTTAAACTACTGTTTTAAATTAGTGTACACATATATTCCCAGTGAAGTGTAGCTTTACTTGGTTTTGGTTTTGATTTTCATGTATTGTGTGTTTCAATAGGGTGGGTAAAATGGAAACTGTAAATAATACCAAAGTGCATGATAGTACTTCGACACAGTTTGGGAAATTAGTTGATCATCACATTATGCACCGGAATCATGTCCTACAGTTTTGTTCTGGACAAATGTCTGTTACTGTGCTGACCTGGTTTATTTGTCCTGTTGAAATGCCTGTTTACATGCTGACCTGGTTTATTTGTGCTGTTGAAATGCCTGTTTACATACTGGCATGGTTTATTTGTGCTGTTGAAATGCCTATGGAAGTAAAGCCCAGAGGGACAATTTATTTCACTTGTAAGTTTGTGGTGTACTTTTAAAAGTATCTACTGGACTGTGTTATTCTTGCCATGTTACAGATAATGTTACACTATATTGTTTATGATTTTGTTTAATTCACAATTGATTGGTGTCTGTGATAACACAACCGTCACAGTAAAATAGGGATGATTTAATATAGTCCACCAAGTTCTTATGTAGTTTGGATAACTGTCTGAAACTGAAAGTTTTGCTTGTAATACATAGTGAGATTATTCATTATAAAATTGTTCTTGTTTTCTATTACTTTTAAATTGTGTGTGTGTGTGTGAGAGAGAGAGAGAGAGCAGAGAAACTCACAACATTTCAAAGTTAAAAATATCTTTGTTGTCTGATGTGCCTTATTTCTTCTGTGTCTGTGGAACAAAATGCTGATAAAATGATGCTCCAAACATCTTCCTTTTCATCAGATGTTCAATGTTGTGGTAGCTAACCCCAATACATAATTTTTGCAACATACAAGCACTTTTTTGCATCATTTTAAACAATTGTTTTAGAAAATCCTCTCCTACCTTTGGACATAACCCTGAACTGAAAGCTCGGTGAGCATTGCTGCATTCTGAGTCATTCAAAGACATCACCTTTTTCATCCCCCCCCCCCCCCCCCAAAAAAAAAACCTGCAGCTGACACAAACTGTTAGTTTACAGAGTCAAAAAAGCACGCTTTTATAAATAAACCATTAAAATGTATTATACAGGGTGGCTGCTCAACTGAATTATGAATCACATGGTCATATATTTGAAATTTCATGCTAAACCCATGTAGCATATTTGACCTTTGACTTCGTCACAGTAATTAATGTTTTCAAGTATGCAGTAATTGATCGTGCTGCTAAACTCTCTTCCTTAAAACCACTAACTAAATACCCAAAGCTATATAAAGTGTTCTACAACTTACGCGGTCAGTGACTGAGCCATGCTGTGATTTTAGTAGTTAAGTTTCGTTAAACTGATCGTCAACACTCGCAGCTATCAAAGGACTGAAAGGTACGATACAGAAATTTGCTGCACAGAAGACGGAATCTATGTTTCGCTTTGGCAGCTGATCACGTTGAAGAAGTAATTTCAGTTCTTATTCTTTCATATAATGATTTATTGAGTCGTCCGAAGCCCAAAAGTGAGCGAAAGTACACTATGATACGTGAATCGTGTTTCGCGCGCTAGACAGGAAGTTTACATTCTGATTCGGTGCGCGTCAGTTCGCACCAAGTTGGGACTCAGCTCAGAGTCCATGTAGGAAAAAAATTTTCGCGGCCGGACCCGAAAGCTACACTTTAATGTGGCCCTTCTAAGTTTCCCTTTAGATTTTGCAGACAACCATTACTCTGTTACATTAAATCTTTGTATATTCACAGTGTTTATTTGAGAATTGTTGTGTTTGATGCTTTTACACTTATGCTGTCCTAATATGGCTATCCCAGTCGATTGAAGCCTTTAAGCTCTAACATTCAACAGACATCTAGTCATAGATGTGGCTTATTGTACATTGAAAACTTGCTTTTGCTTGATATTTCAATCTGGTTTTTAAGCCAAAGTTTTGTACAAATTTAACTGCAATGTCGAGCGACATGCTGCACAGTTTTCAGTCTTTTATTTAAAAAAACGATGGACCATGAAAAATGTATCAGTATATATTTTTAACTGCTTTCCAAATAATGGAATAAAAGAATTTTGCAATAAACTAGTTTTTCTGTGTGTGCGAGAGAGAGAGAGAGAACATTTGCAGGGAATGCTAAAAATATGTGTAGTGGAGCAGGTTCGCTCCGTAAGTTTTCTTCTCTCCCTCTCTCTTTCCCCAACAATTATAAAGGCCGATTTTCGTCTTGCACATGTGTTTATTTGGAGCCGCCGCCACTGCTGCTGCCTGATGGCTAGGGTCGCTCAGAGAGCCTGCCCGTTCCTCTCTGCTCGCTCGTGCTGTGTCTACATGTCTCGTCTTCCCATAGCACTTTGCCCTTCATCTCCCCCTTTTTGCCCGGTCCGTACCCCACATTTATCGGGTAGTCGCGGGCCACAACTGGGCCACTGTCCGGACCAGCAGCAACAAGCCGGTATACATGCCGTGAATGCCAAAATTTGTGTTTCTCAAACACAAGACTTAAGATTAAAAATACAAAGAATATATGTACATGAACATGAAAATATGCGATAAATAGAGCGCGCTCTCCTCTTCCTGTTGGTGTTAAGGAAAGTTAAGTAGAGTGAGAAGGAAATAAAGATAATTACGTTAAAAGGCAGCTTACCTAGCTAATGTGAATAGACAAGGATAAGAAATATTCCTACAAACTACCCAGACCGCAAGAGTTCATGGGCCACAAGTGGGCCCCAAGTGGGCTGGAAAATGGGGCCCCTGTAGGCAATCCCACTCGGGCCTGGTTGTGCAGTGAAAGTACGACCTACTAGGGCCCCACTTGGGATTTTCCTGTGTAACCCATTTCAGTGCCCATCCACAGATGGGCATGCCTAGCACCTGCCCTCCTTACTGCCCAACTCAATACCACCACTTTGTGGGCTTGCCCAGCTACTGCCCTCCCTGCTGTCCAAACTAAAACCGCCACCTTGTGGGCTTGCCCAGCAACTGCCCTCCTTGCTGCCCAAACCAAAACCGCCACTTTGTGGGCTTGCCCAGCAACTGCCCTCCTTTCTGCCCAAACCAAAGCCGCCACCTTGTGGGCTTGCCCAGCACCTGCCCTCCACACTGCCCAACCCTATACCATTACCCCATGGGCTTGCCCAGCACGTGCCCAATTAGTTTCTTCAATGCCATTTTCATACATCATCTGCCTTATTACAACACAGTAAGTCTTTAGCCTGTGTATGCCAAAGCAAACAAAACTCAAACTTTTGAATCATGCAATGAAAAACAAAAAGGAATAAATTTTCTTAAGTCTTTTTTTAACAAGATGGCGAGTTCTGCATTCTTTTTTGCCTGCCTCCATCTCGGTCACGTGACGAAATGAACCAGCGTTGCGTGACGCAGTCCACTTTAATTTCTGTGGCGAGTTTAAACACCCCCCTCACTGGAGCTGTAAAAATAAAGTGCATTCACACAATTACTCAGCAGACCTTCCTCAATAGAACATTTCTCATTATGACACACAGAGGGAGAGATTAACACAACACTGACCAAAAGGTCAGGAGACATATTGTCCATCAATCACAGGTGGATAGAAAAGTATTATAAAAGAGGATGAACAGAGAAAGTTGAAAGTTAATGGGGATGGGCAGTTGTGACGTCAGTCAAGGTACTTGCAGAAAAGAAAATTTTTAAAGTTTCGTTTGAAAGTCTGTAGTGATGGGGAGTGGCGAGAGTTGTGAGGAAGTAAGCTGACAAGAAAAAAACCAAAATGGTACACCCTTAAAAAAAAAACACCAAAACCCCACACCATTTCACAAAAAACCTAAGACAGCCTACTGAACCAACCAACATTTCCTGTTGCTTGTTAAATTCCTTAGATATTTACTATTTTTAAAATTACAAGGAGGTAATCATGCAGTCAGTTTTGATAAGTACTTTTTTCCAGGTTGTTGTGGTTACAGGGAACAAAAATCGCTCACCAAGCAAAACACCCCGAAGCTGTAGCTTGTTGAAGCCTCTTTTTCCTTTCACCCGGTGAAATTGAACTTGATGGCAAGCTCTGTGGCAAAAATCTTTCGCAAAATGCGGCGAACCATGTCCAAAACAGAACTCCCGCCAATGGTAGCCAAGTACTGGACCTGCACACAACATGTCAAAGTTAAAAATTTAGATGGAATAAAAACAAAATTTGTGTTATCATCTACATTTTCTGGGCCTAGCATTGGAAAAAGTGATTTAGGCGTACATTTTTGGTATACAAAGCTAGGCCCTGATGTGGTTATCAAGCCTCAAATCTCAAGCTCAACATATTTTTAAGTAACCTACAAACATAAGCAATATGTTCCCCTAAAGGTAGTACATCATGGCAATGGAATCATTTTTGTTGGATAACTAAAAATAGTAAAAACAACTAAATGTTTGACACACATATGGCAAAGCTTACATTAGCTGAAACAAGATCATGTTTCATAAAGTTTAACTAAAATGTGTGTAAATGGAATGGTAAAACCCCACTAATTCACAGAATTCTGCAAAACAATGAAAATTTAAATAGAAAACAAAAAGTTGAATCCTTGTGTACCACTAGCATTATAGACATATCTGGGCACAAATCACAATCATCAACTTATACATACAAACTACATTCATGAGATTAAACTGGGACTGGCCGAATTCCCCTCATCGCCAGCCTTCTCCAAATTTTCTTTAAAAAAATTCTTAAGGCAATTTACCATTCCTAGTCCATACTTATCTATGTAGTAAGCAATGTATACCATACCACTTTCTTTCTCTGACCCGGGTCCAGAAGGGCATCTTCCAAAATGGTAAGATTCTCTTCAGAATCTAATGGAAGAGATGCCTGCTGGCATTCCAACCTCGGAACTCTCCATTGCCTGGGTTGACAGCCGAGCCAATGCAAAAGAATGCTCCTTCTGTGTTTGCACAATTTTTTCTAGGGTATAAAATATTCTCTCGTGCAACCTCTCTGGAAAATAATCAATTCCCCTGATAAAGGGTAATTTCTAAACACACAACCTGGTACAAAGAAATAATGTTCAGCTTTTATAAAAATACCAATAACAAATTTTCAAACCTTTCAAATATTTTCCAAAACTATTTCAAAAAAAAGGCTGAAAAACATACCACTGTAACCGGTATGTTCCTCTTTTATACCATTACCAATAACAAGTTTTCAATCCTCTTAAAAATTTTCCAAAACCAAGGCTGAAAAACATACCACTGTGACTGGTCGAACCAGATCCTCTGGGAATATTTTCTCTGAAATCTGCAGACAGCAATACGCAGCACTTTTAAGTGATTGTTTTCCATATTTACAATGCAGTATAAATGTCAAAGTCATGTCATTCGTTCTGGATGCTCTTTTAATGGCTATTTACAATGCAAGCTGTCTAAAGCATTGAAAGTAATAAGCATTTAAATCCTTGCATTTTTATTTGTACAAACAATCTATGGATTGCAGTGGGATAAAACACGAATGATTTTAATTTTATCCAGCGGGGCGCTGACACCATGACAAAATCACACTTTACTTACACTGTGGAGGTCTATATTGGCAGCCCAAAGGCTGATTAATTTTTGTGCTTTGGCTAAGCACATAATATTTAAAAATGACTCATTAGCATTTGCCACAAAACTGAAATGTGTGCATAGATGCACTCACAAAATACTGCATCTATTAACTGTTCAAACTATTCATCAAGACATGTCAGTTTTATTAAGAACTTATAGTGTAATAATATGAACTTAAGATTCCTTTCGGATTTCAGAAAAGGAGTGTTTTTCACAATGTCATTATACATGTTCATTTTTTCCACCCTACAGTTTAAAAGAAAATATACAAAATATATAAAATAAAATCTCATGAATCAGTTGTTATACATTCAGGTTTTATTACCCATTAAATATGAATGGGGCACAGAATAATTTTTTCCTGTTAAAAAAAAATACCAGTATAAACGTTTGCACACCCACAATTTAGTACGGCCACTGAATGCAGGGGATCATGCCAGGTTTTATGAAAATGTATCCACCATACGCACAGCCGGAGAAAATACGCGTGAGACCCAGATTGTTTGCATGCGATCAGAAATGTCAATTTTAAGGTTTATTAAATAATCACCTATTTAAAACAAAATGGCTAAAGCTCGGAAAATAGTTTTGCTTTGGCTGCAAAAACTTTATTCAGAAGTGTTGCAGCTGGTTGGTGTTATCAGTTATCTGAAAATCCTTACAGCATTTATATCACTAACTTGATCCTGCTTTCATAGCTTTGACTAACATTGAGCTTTACAAAAAAAAATAGTACGAAAAATGTTTCTCAGCTTAAATCTGTTATAGGATGCCTTCTTACAACGGTATATACTTGTATTTTACTAAACTTGAATTTGTTCGAGTTAGCCAAAGTTGGTGTGCTCGCACAGTGTGAAATGTGTACTGTACGCATTAGGTAAACTATTTATATACATTTAACATTACGAATAAGCTCAATATTCCAAGCGTTACTAAAAATGAATAAAACCATTATGGAATTAATCGTAATATGTTAATTGTCTTCGATCTTAATGAATCAAATGGACATCCAAACGGCTGTGCAAGACCATCAGAAGTAAACTTTATGAAGATGGCGTCTCACGTATGACGCGTGAGTAATGGAAATCTCGCAAGATCGGGAAAATGAAGTTTTGCTAACTCAATAGCTTTTCTACACAAGCTCTCAATCACATTATCTTACAAACTCTAATCTAAGGAAATTAAGCTGATTTCGCCATAGAATAACGTACTTGCCTTCTGATTGGCAAATATTACAAACTAAATTTGAAATTTTCTCTTCTCGGTCCTCAACTCTGGGCATCAATATAATTATATATTAAAAAATATTTCACTGCACAACTGTTTATAATAAGACTTTAACTCTTAAAACTAGAAACTATTGCCACATGCTATATAGGGACTCACCTGATCGTAGTAACTGGATCGATCGACGTCGTCAGCTCGGATCGAAATGAAATACTGAACGGGGCAGCGGACTTAGGCTACACGCGTCCGAAACGAGGGCACGCGCAGCCGCGATCCGACAGATCGTGCGAGTAGGAGGGAGACTTGGGGCCCTGCTAGGTCCTCGCGATGCTTGCCCACCCCCAAGTATACGTAGGCAAAACGGAGTGGGGCCCCAGTCGTGCCTACCAACAATGCTAGCAACTATATATAGCGATGAGATTAGGCGGTTTAAAACCAGCCCTGAAGTACTTTTGTAGCCCTCCATTACCGATCAGGGCCTGTATTCATAACAAGGGGTTATTTACCTGATACAAAACTTGACCAGTGTTGGTTAGGGAGCCCACGATTAATTAACTGTTGGTGGAAGTAACAGTAACACTACTTCCACACGCGAGCATAAGACTGTATCGTGGTGTTACACAGTACAGGCAGTCCAATATTCGGATCATACAATAAAATAGAATGCATACGAGTTCCTGAAATTCAAGTCATGGAGCAGATGTAATGACGGATGAGACACTGGGGATGACATCAATAATTCCAATATCGACAATACTAATGTTAAGGCCAACAGTGTTCAATAGAACATTAATGCTGTAATACATTAACAGTTCCTTAATGACAACGGGACACTCACCCACTCACGTGCACCCATCATCTTACGCACACGCGCACAGCACTCTCGCTCACACTTCACACGCACAAACACACACACACATTCACTCTCACACACAACCACTCGCTCACAAACACTCACACAAACACATGCACACACACACACACTCTCTCTCTCTCATACACAGTTTGTCGAGTTTTGCCATATTGTGGGCAACTGACTAAGAATGATGCTTAGGGAAATAGCTAGATTGTACAGATTAGTTATTAACTGAGAGAGAGAGAGAGAGAGAGAGAGAGAGAGAGAGAGAGAGAGAGAGAGGAAAGAAAGAAGGAGTTGCGAAAGCGAGCTCTTCTAGTTTTAAGTGCTCGAAAGCGTCTAGCCAATGTAAGGAGTTCAAACAGCTGGTTGGCTGGGTGGGTCACGTCACCTAGCGATTCTCCTGAATCTGCAAGCGAGACGTGAGGAGTACAGGGAGGCAAGCGATGGAAGTTCCTGCCTAATGACCTTAGACCCGCTATGCACCACACGTTCTAACTGATCCTGTACCTTCCTGGAAGCGCTGCCGTACAAGACTGTGACCGAGAAACTAAGAATGTTTTCGATCACCTCATGGTAGAATTTCTCAAGGATAGATCCGTGCACCTCAAATTTCTTTAGCTGTCGCAAGAAGTGCAGTCTCTGCTGACATCTTCTGACGATGGATGTGTCGGTGTTGGTCCACGAAAGATCTTTAGAGATGATTGTACCCAGCCACTTAAAGGTATCGACCTGCTGAACCATTTACCTCTAGGGGTGTGCTGTGTCTGCTCACATTACAAAGACTCATCCGCATTAGAAATATGTCCCGAGACAGAAGTGCTGTCGGAGAATTTTATTATGATTTCATATGGTTCAGAGGAAAAGCAGTCATTAGTGAACAGAGTGAACAGTAATGCTGACAGATCACAACCCTGGGGAGCGCCGGTAATCAGCGTAGCTGGGCGAGAGACTAACTTCCCAACCCTGACCACTTGCGGCCTGTTGAGTAGAAAGTCCGGTATCCAGTGACAGACGGAAGGATGAACAGACAACGCAGAGAGATTGTCGAACAGTTTGTGGGGAAGCTAAAGTCGACAAACAGAACTCTAGCGTATGTGCGTGCGCTTTCGAGATGGCGCAGAATGAAATAAAGGCCCAGGGTCACCGCATCCTCAAACGAACTGTTAGCTTGCTATGCAAACTGAAGGGGGTCACGTGACCGACTAGTGCATGATGACAGATAACGTAGGACAAAACGTTCGAAAACCTTCATCGCAATAGAAGCAGGCCTAAGTGCTAAAGGTCGAAAGTCGTTCAGCTGAGTGACATTTGACTTCTTAGGTACAGGTACAGTTACTGGAGATTTGAAGCCGTGGGGAACTATACTTGCCACAGAAGGGAGCTGCTAAATATATCAGTAAAGACTGGGGCCAGTTGGCTGGTACATGATCTGAGCGTGGCAACGGACACATTGTCCGGACCCGACACTAGGGTACTGTTTCTTGAGCAGCCGACACACATCCGCTGCCTGGATAACAGTGCAGTACTGAAAGGACACTTTGCCTTCTGTTGATACTACATAGCCCATGCCATACATCTCGCGCATTGATGGAGAAGTTACACAAGGGACTAACCGCCTCCCGTCAGCTAACCGGGGACTATTTTTGGGTACTCGTGACAGCCCGTCAGTAGGCGTGCGTCCAGAGCCACAGTGTTTACTTCCCACTTGAAATACTGCGTTCTACATGAAGACGAAGAGAGCGAAATTTATGCACAGCGAAGAAACACACGTCGGTTGACCCATCAACTCAGTATTCACGGGCACGTCGGGCATATGTGTCAGGCCACGTCGGGCGCACATAGGCGGCTCACATCAGTCCTGCGTAGGCAATGAAAATGGGATTCGCGTCGGCCTGACGTGAGATCCTATATGGGCTCGACGTCGGGAGGATGTGGGGAGCATGTAAGCCCCAGATAGGCGATGAATATCGGGCGAACATCCGCCCCACATTGGTATTCTATATAGGCTCTATATCGGGAGGATATGGGTGGCATGTAAGACCCAGATAGGCTGAATATATTATATATGGGTTCAATATAGGCTTTCCACTTACCACAGTGCACACCCCCACCCCTTTCATGCTTCCATATTTCTTAGCATTCCCTGCAAATGTTCTTTCTCTCTCTCTCTCTCACACACACACACAGAAATACTAGTTTATTGCAAAACTTTTATTCCATTGTTTGGAAAGCAGTTCAAAAATATATACTGATACATTTTTATGGTCCATCATTTTTTTAAATAAAAGGCTGAAACCTGTGCAGCACGTCGCTCGACATTGCAGTTAAATTTTACAGAACTGTGGCTTAACAACCTGATTGAAATATAAAACAAAAGCAAGTTTTCAATATACAATAAGCCAAATCTATGACTAGATGTCTGTTAAATGTTAGAGCTCAAAGGCTTCAATCGACTATGGTGGCCATATTAGGACAGCACAAGTGTAAAAGCATCAAACAGAACAATTCTCAAATAAACACTATGAATATACAAATATTTAATGTAACAGAATAATGGTTGTCCGCAAAATCTCCTAAAGGGAAACTTAGAAGGGCCACATTAAGCCAAATACTAGTTTATTGCAAAACTAACTTTTATCCCATTGCTTGGGATGCAGTTCAAAAATATATACTGATACATTTTTATGGTCCATCATTTCTTTTTAATAAAAGGCTGAAAACTGTGCAGCATGTCGCTGCAACTAAGGGAAACTTAGAAGGGCCACATTAAGCCAGCCTGTAATCATGCCCACCCTACACGCCAGAAAATCCCAAAGCAGAACTACTGATCAGCTGTGTATGATGTCAAGGTACGGCTTTCTGGCACTCTCTGCAACAAACATAAAAAAATAACTGAGGTGTTATATAAAAAAAGCAATATAACATATTCAAGACAATAAAGGTAGATTCCTACCTCCCGAGCTGTCCCCGTGGACCGGGCATTTTTAGCATTTTTTCAAAAATTCATAAAAAAATCCCCCAAAACACTAAAAACATGATTTAAACATGTTATCTAACTACAATAAATAAAGAAAACTCATTTCTTACTGTGTTTCTTGGACCTTGTTCCATAATTTGTAAAATCCTTTGATGGAAACACAACTCAAGTTGAAGAAATCAAAAAGTCCTCGCCATTCCTTACACACAGTCTGTTCGGTACTGTTTACTACGTGCTTCCACGTTTTTCTCTTCGTAATCACTCTCTTGTGTCTTTCAGCCACAAATACTCTTGTCTTCATCCATCTATCACAGTAAATTTGCGAAACAATGTCATTTTCCTCTACAGCGTGTAATTTGAAGAGTAAATCTAGCATTTCTCAAGTGACAAAGCACATGTGGATACACACAACACAGCCATTTTTCTCTCGCTTGGAATTGTGGTCCAAACCCGGTCTAAACGTAGTAAAAGGGAAGCAACTCGTGAAGAAATGACTCAGCTTTCGATTGGAAGAGTTCTTTCCCTTAAAAGATTAGCAGATGATATTTTAAAAATCATAATTTGAGCGACATGTTAAAACTATACTGACCAATCTATTAAAAGTATCTGCGCCTATACTGATTTAATAATCATAATCTGATCACTATCCTGAGCTAGCTTTCTTGTCATTATGAAACTATGAATGTGGAAGAAACTGTGCTACTTAAAATAAAAACTGTTGATAGCATTATATGCTACATTAACAGTGCACAAATATTTATTAAATATATAAGAAAATGGAGGGGCAGAGACAGACTCACCATTCCTTGCCAAACACGCCCCTCCCTGCTCAGGAGAGCCTCTAGCCTCTCAAGATCCTCCACGCTGGCTACAGGGAAAACAAATCCCTCTGGCAATGCTGCCTTTTCATTTACACTACAGTTGTTTCCCCTCTCCTGGGCTATTAATAGCAGGTCTATTTTCCTGCTGTTAGCCTGGACCTCCGCCTTCAGCTCTTCCACCAGTTTGAACAGTCGTTCAAAGTGTGTCACTGAAAAATATATCAAAAAGTCAGGACATAAAACTATAAAATTATCTTTTACTGTGGACAGTGAAATTATTTTATTGTGGAGGTAACTGGCATTGACACTTAGAAATAGTAAGCTTCGTTACAAATCATCATTTCGACACTTAAGATATTAGTACAATAATTATGCATAAAATGAAAATAAAATATTTCATTTGGATTGATTTGGTTTTAACATATCAGAATACTAAAAAAATAGATAAGCTTCCACATACCATCTTGATTCCTGCTTCTTGTGGTGCTCAGCGACTGACGTAATGAAGGTAGAGGTGGAGGTGGGGGTGTAGGCAGAATGCCTCTGACTGTCATGTGACTGGAACTTGTGGAAGGTGACGGTGGAGGCAAAGGCAAAATGAATGATTGCCTGGCTGTTGTACTGCAAGCCTCTACATGGGGCTTAGGTCTTGCTGCCAACACAGTCTGGGAAGACAAAAAGGACCTTGAAATTTGGTGTCCTTCAGTTGACCGCGGTTTGGCAAGTCCTCTTCGTCTGTCAGAGCTGAGGCTGGTGTCGTTTCCACCATTACTGCCAACTGGTGATGACCATCTCAGCCTCTGTACAGGAGTCCTGTAAAAAAATGTAGTTACTATTTTCTTAGCTTTTGTATTGTCAATCGTATTCACTTTTTTTATATGTACCAATTTAAATGCTAACAATCCTTATTACTGTTTAAACAAATCCAAATGTTAGAACATTATTAAAATGGATATCAGTCTTTAGGAAGAGATTGTAAAATGTGACAGTCATAAATGATATTGATAATCAAACAGGATTTTCCCAGATCAAAATCTCTTAAATGTACTGTCTGTGGTCAACTCGGTGATGCAATATAAGCAGACTATTATTACTTCTGTTGTAGTAAGGCACTCTGTATCTCATTAAGCAATATATATCACCATATCCGAAACAAAATAGTGTAAAATGTCAATTTGCCTAAAATGGCTGAAATGGAAACTTATAATGGCTCCTGGTCAATGGAGTTCTCAAACTCCACCTAGAATACCTATCAATGAATGAATCCTTTAGTGCAGTTATACTTTTTTTCAGCACAGTTTTCAAAGGTCATGAAACAGGATAGTGTGAAAATATTTAAAACATTCCGGGTATAACTATCACTCAGTGTTTGTCAGATTGTCAGCTGTCAACTTGCCCACAACTGAGGAACAGTTAGTCGTAGAGATAACGGCCTTACATATGGAGGTCTCCATCTGATTAGTGGAATATGTCTCACTGCTTGCTAACTCTAAGTCTATCAAGCTGTACTTCGGCCTTCCTAAATCTTGAGTTGCTCATTGCCTGTGGAACACCTTCGGTCCACACACTGACACTACATGTGTTCATTTACATTTTTTCTAATTTTTCGTCTGATGCTCTGCATTAGAATTCATGGTAAATAACGGGCAAAAATAAACAGACCTTTAAATGTTTTCCCAAATGTCGATGAAGGACGGATGGCAAGGATTGCGAAGAATAAACAGCGACACAAATGGTGAACTCGCAGCGCGCTGAGCATTACTGAACCGTACAAATGGCGCCCGACAAACGGTGCTGTCCATTACAATGCAGTTTCGCATTTAAAATTATTACCGGCTCATTTCAAGCGTCAAAACATTATTATAACAAGACAAACACGTATGAACTAGTATTTTAATAATATCTTTCAATATCTTTCTTTTGACAGTCGATACGAAACTGCAGTCGGCTTGTCTCCGCCTTGCGAGTCGACTGCACTGGGTCAAAGTTGACGCACGCACGCGGGGCTAACGTTTCATTTGCATATCGGGCGAACCTCAGTAGGCCACTTACACACTTGAAGTGGGAAGCGCATGTAGGACTGACCTCCAGACCACATGCGCTAAGCCACCCCTACGTGCAGATCGGCAAGCTATGTCGGGCCGACGTAAATCCCAGATACTTTGCTGTCTGGGGAGGGCACGCGCAGCCGCGATCCGACAGATCGTGCGAGTAGAAGGGAGACTTGGGGCCCTGCTAGGTCCTCGCAATGCTTGCCCACCCCCAAGTATACTTAGGCAAAACGGAGTGGGGCCCCAGTCATGCCCACGACCAATGCAGGCTGGGTATATGCATCTGCAAAGAGAGCAGAAGCCCCTCCCTCCAATGTTCTAGGATTTTTTCAGATGGTGTAGATATATGTCCATTATCATCATGTTCATGCCAGGCTAGTTTCATTAGGTCTTTTTGAAAAAAAATTTCAGTGACAAATTTTTGTCGCTATTGTTGTCCCCCCCCCCCCAAGGAAATTTTTTTGGGGGGTAGGGAAAACAGTACTTAAGTTTCTAAAGAATTCTGCTAAAATGAGGGAACTCCCAACAATTTGCACCCTTGACGATCGACTGTATAACCTTCATCCCACGGTTACTTTGTTTCTTTTCGGATGATATTAAAATGGTTTATTAAATATTATTTTTTCTTACTAAGTTATCCTTAGAAATGATGAGTTTTGAATTAAGACAATTAAAGTATAAAAAATTAACATTTTGTGCATTGAAAAAGGTTTTCTACTAGAAGAGTTGTACCAATGTACTGGTACTATTTTTTGTGCAAACTCACATTCCTTACCAATTTTCCATTTGACATATCAAAGCTTACCATAAATGGATTTGGTCAGAAGCTGGAGTCCTTAACTTCTTTTACCCTTCAGGCCAAAGAAGTTGTATTGTCTGGTCAGCTGGTTTGATACCACTGTTGCCATGATTCGTCGCACAGTCTTTTGGATCTCTTCCTCCAATGGAAGATAAAAATCGCACCTGGAAATAACAAAGGTTTCTAATATTAACATGAAGCCTTCGAAACTAAATTTGCTGACAAAACTTCCCAATTACTTAGAAATATTTAACTAGTACTGGAAGTCCTTTTCAAATGTCAGCAGTTTAATGATTTCTTCTATGTGGGCGACATGTTAAAACTATACTGACCAATCTATTACAAGTATCTGCGCCTATACTGATTT
>SMGT01001005.1:12934-23531 GCA_004794575.1 Lanistes nyassanus | reverse complement strand
GAAAGCCCAGTGGAAGGTCCTCCGAGGCGGACACGGAAGACCGGCGGTAAAGGCGTGATGCAGAGCGGCCGGTCGGTGAGAGGAGCGGCGAGTCCAAACAGCTCCGGTAAAGGCACGGAAAGCGAGACCACGGCCGCTGACGTGACGGTGCGCGGTGGCGACGGAGGAGCATCCGCGGAGGTGATGGTGGCTGCAGGCGACCAACGGCGACCATCCATCGTGCGTGTGCTACAGTCCCGGCGAGGACCGTCGAAACCGGCGGAGGAGGGGGGCTCACGCGGCATAAGTGCAAGATAAAAATCTGCACTAGGGTGACGAGTTACTGTATAGTAGTTACTGCGAAGTCACCCGCTAGCCAAGCAAAACAAGCAGCAAAGCTAACCCAGTAGCAAAGCTAACACGCAAACACTGCGTGAGCACAGCTAATGTACGTCTGGGTCTACACCCGTAGACGCGCTACCCCCCCACTGCAGTAAAACGGCTAAGACAGTAAAGCTTAAGGCTGGGACGAAAAAAGTTTGAAGAAAAAGCAACACGCAGACAGAGGACTCAAGGAAAAGATCACAAATCACTTTCCTGAAAAGCCGAAGCGACGCAGCGCAGAGGTAGTGGGACCGCCAAAGGCCAAGCCAACGCTGAGAGGGAGGAAGGTGGGTAGCTCACACACACACACGTCCTGCCGGCATCACAGCGCTTGAGAAAGTCAGCTTGAGCCGCTCAGTGAGGTGTGCGCACGAGGTACAGGCTCTGTGCGCATGCGCGGAGGGGGCTTACCAGGGTTGCTGTGTGGGTTGTTTTTTTGGAGGTTGCGGTTAGGGATCGCTAAATTGAGAATATAGCACTTTGGGTCATGGTATAGTATTGTGACAAGAAAGAGTTATTACCTTTTTGGTTTTGTCCTCTTGGTCCTTGCTTTCATCAGACTTGGCCTCACGATACAAGATGCTGCAACAGAAAATGACAGACCATGTAAGGACCACTAGGTGATTAAGGATGTCCCTCTCTCCCTTGTTTTCAAAGATTTGTCGGCTGCACAACTACAAAATTGAGGATTTACTCCACTGCATTCATCCTCATGTTAGATTATGATCGTACTCAGACTCATCACCATCTTTGTCTTCAAAGCTCCGGACCAGTTTCAGCTTCTTGTTTTCCAACTTGCTCAGCAATTAGCCACAAGTGTTTCTTGTTCGTAATCAAGGGGAGCATTTTATAGCGATATCTAGAGCAAGGTCTTTTGTTCGCGACTATACAAAAGTTATAAGGATGCAACATATCCCACATGTAGGTCGGCTCCCAGATACGTCGCAACCGTTCATTACGACCACCAGATGCGCCCATGGCAAGAAGCTGCTGCACATAGCGGAAAACACATATGCTGTTGCCCTCCAGCAGGACTTCTTCCTCTCCCATCTGCAGAAGTGGAAATTAAAAGTACGATAAGCAATCAGTTTCTGTGGAGTAGTAATAATGGATCTTTAGATTGCGACAGCAATTGTGACCTTTCTCTGCCAGAAATCTAAGTCTTATATACTCCACCAAATATAAGAAATAAATACACACACGGAAACATGGAAGGACACCTTGTTTGCTGTACTATTACTTGTAGCCAGCTGCAACAAAGACAGTAAGTCTACTCACTCCAGGCAGGCAGGGTGCTCTCAACGACAACATCAGTTTTGGGGTGCAGGAAGTTTCTCCAGGTGGCAATGTCACTGGTAGTGGCATTCCTAGAAGGGAGAACAAAATCCCTGATACATGACCCATGGTAGTTTCAAAGATGAGATTATATGCACAAAAACATTCACCAGAACAAAGAATATATGTTCCTACATTTATATACGTCAACACTGTGGAAACTGCATCCACTCCTCAATACAAATCCTCTACAGTGCGAGCGTCTGAATGTGCATGAAGCATATCCAAACACCACAGAAGGTAACTGTACATTGTAATCCTTAAAGTATATGTAAGATGTGAATGAGATTTAGGAGTTATGGAAAACTTGTGTTGATGCCTTTTGCAACAGTTGAATTTGAATTGTTATAGTTTTGTAACAGGTCAAATTTCTGTTACCCTTTCAAGGAGCACTTCTGTACTGTTGTATTTGTAATGATAACCTTTTTGGATAATTCAGATAGGCATGTCTTGAAGGTATTCGCAGGCATAACAGATTAATCTTCTGCAGCTCTAATGCTACTCATGAACATGTGCACACACACATCCATATATCCATGCACACATACATACATGCATGCATGCACACAAACAAAAATGCAATTCCCCCCTCCCCAAACTCAACACACACCACCCTGTCCTACTCCCCACACCCATGAAGCAGTTGTAGAACAGATCTCCTTACCAAGGGGAGGGATCTCAAAGTCCTGTATTTGGTTGACATTGGTGCGGCCTGGTCTGGGGTCAAAAGCAGGGATCAGAGCAGAGAACTGGCGCTTCAACACAAAGTCATCATCCCAGGATCTGCGGTCTCGAGTGTCAAGTTCTTCCTCCTCCTGTCATGACAGGCAAATATTAACCACATTTGATGTACTGCAATTCCATGTCCACATTGGAAAACATGAACTAGTGCCACTAACATCCAAATCAGGAACACCACCATTAAACTGTGCTCCTAGCTGAGTCATACCTCTAGTATCTAGTAGCTACTATAGCTACTAGTAGCTACTATAGGGAACAGTACTAGGACTGGTTGGCGCCGTGTCAGTATAATGTGACTGGGTGGGACAGCAGTCCCACGTGTGGCAGCACGTTAACTTATCTCAAGCAGCACTGTCCTGATATGCACCTCATTTACAACTGGACATCAAGCAACAAAATCCAATCCTACCCTAAAGGCCATGACAAACAAGCCTAGTATCAGTAACATTTAGTTCGGCGATGAGTCATCCACAAGGCCAACTCACGATGCTGCACTGGCACACAGCAACAGTAAGAGCAGCATAGGGTTTCAGTGATAAAACGGCCCACTTCTTAAAAATGCTTGGAAGGTGCAACTTTGTGTAGATTTCCAATTCCTGGGTGTGCAAGATTTTGGAGCTGTTTACTGGTCCTTCACACTAAAATAACTGCTGCGTCATTTTGTGTTGTTCTGCCTGTTAGGTTGTCTATTTCTAGCTGAAATGCAGTTCCATACGAATGCAAGCTTATTGTCCCACACAACTTACCTTGCATAAACGGAGGGGGTAGGGGAGAATGCAATTGTCTCAATTTTTCTGTTCGACACTAAACTTTCGCCCAGAAGTCTATATTCTGGTGAGAAGTATATAACTCAGTGGTGATGCAGCTTTATTTCTTTAAGCCACAGAAACTTCAGCAACAGAATAGTGGTTTATACAAACGCTTGGTTCTTCTCAATGCTGCTGCTTAGTGGTACAGTGCTCGGGATTGGTGTGCGAAGGCTGTGAACCCAGGTCAATACCAATGCGCAGGCGATGGTAGAGGCATCAACAAATAGTTGGGAACAATGGGTTCTTTTGTTATGTTAACCTATCTTTATTTAACACTGATAGAAGAGGGTACAGAAAAGACAGTTTAACACAATCGGCATGTTGAACGAATGCTGGTCATTCGTGGGGCCAATTGCCAAGAAGTAACCTCAAGTACTACGGAGAAGAAACAAACTGATTTTTAAATTTAAACAAATGCTCAATAAAATCTTTATTACCTTAATCTTTGCTGTCTTTTAAAGTTAGCTAAACTCCAGCAACGATGAGGTAACTTAAATCCACTGTGCACAAAACCTGCCTTATGTACTGTCGCACATGCCATTTTGGTCAGCATATTTGTCTAAACCAACCTCAATTCATGGTCAACTGGAAAACCTGATAAACATTTTTCTCCTGTTAAGAACTGCATGGGCAGAACCTGGAAGTTGTTGCTTAAATGTAAGCCCTTGGCTTGCAAAGCACAAAAAGCCATCACTTAAAAGTGCTCCCTTGGCAATCAACGATTAACAGCTGCCATGTTTGACAACACTGCCAGGAAGCTAGCTCACTGCACGCATGTGTGCCCTGCCACCCGCAACAATGACTCATTAAAAAACCCTGTTACAACTGAGGCTTGTTTATGTGCTGGGTGACTAGCAGAAACTATTACCGTGATCCTACAGATCATAATGATAACCATAAATCTGTGGGCTCAGAAACCTTGAAAATAAACTGGGTACACACCATCACATCCTCATAGTCATCATCATCTTCATTCTCATCTTCATTTTCGTCATCGTCTTCGTCAGGCTCCGGAAGGTCTTCCTCATCCTCTAGTTCTGCTAGAAGTGTCGTCGCGCGGCACCTGTCCAAAAACTCGTCACTCTCACTGGAAGTGGATGGCAGGCTGCGGGTCAAGGCTTGGCTCAGCAGGGACGTGACGTTGGCCATGGTCTGTGTGGTGGTCAGGGTGTTGGACGTTGGCACGTTGGAGTTGGTCAGGCTGGGGTAGCTCTGAGCTGCACTCAGCAAGTTATCTGTAACAGCATTCACGTGGTCTGTAACTAGCAGGTCTGTATGACATAAATAACACAGCATGAAGACAGCCACAGGTAAGTCTTTACGCCCACATGCTGCCATTGAATTATAGAAGTCATGTTACCACAACGTTATCTTACCGCAGGTGCCATTGCGGAAGAAATTTGCTACTGTGGCCGTTGTATCGCAAGTGGTGTTGCGGAGACATTTTACAAATTTTTAAACCAAGTGGTTCGTCGGCAAGGGATGTAACTGGTGTTTTCTTTTAGCAGAATCATTTTTCTATCAAGTTCCTTCCCTTAGACTACACAATACATGACTTCTTCCAAACTGTGGTCGCGAGACCATGCGATACTGTTTAGGAGTTAGCAAGTGCCATTCTGCTTCTTCAATTTGGATAATTTTTCAATGCAGCGTTTTACACAGAATTCACACTGGATGGATTTCATAGTTTTTAAATTTTTCTTTCAGCCTGTATTTGAATTATGTTTTTATCACTGATAGATTTTTTCTACATTTTTTATAAGACAAATAGAGACCACAAGGGAGGTCATGGCAGAAGAAACAAGTAGATGCATACAGTGCATACAGTGACGACATCTAACACAAAATAGTAAGGACTATTTAACATTTTTTCAGTACAATTCTATAATTATTTTGATGTTCAAAAATCGATCTTTGAAATATGTAAAGTAGATTACTACATTTATGGTAGTTTTCAAGCAGCATTTATTTCAAACATGCCAAAATCTGTGCCCCCCCTGGGATTGCAGTGGTAGTAACAGTCTGAAAACCTACATCGTCGTTGAGTTAATGTTGGTAAGAGTGCTTAATCGTGCATACAACAAAAAGCTAGCTGACAACTTAGAGGCAGGAAACGGGCAAACCATGAAGAGAAGACACCGTCAACTGACAACTACTCACTGGGCGAGTTGGCCAGAGCCATGCGCACAAGGCTGCTTGTGTTGGCATTGCGGGGCATGTTGCTGGCATGGCTGCTGGCTAGATTGCGACGGGCCACGGCAGCGAACGTGTCCAAGAGGGTGACAGTCTGTTCCATGGAGGTGGTCAGATTGGGCACACTCACGCTCATCAGATTGGTTGGAGAGCCACGGGTCTGGTTATCAGCTCCATTCTTTTTGCCTGCAAAACAGGATCATCTGATTAAAATGAAAGTAAAGTCAAGCAGATCTGCCAAGGTTTTATAAGCCTTCTTCAAGATTTAACACAAACCTGTGGGCACTTTTAGTTACCCATAAGAATTGTTATCGAAATCACAATTGCTTTCTTCCCCCTTATAGATTTTAACCAACTTCAACGTTTAAGCTGCTTCATTTTCATCACAACTCGTTACAAAAAAAACCCTCTGGGTCTCCCTTGGCTGCCCCATCTGAAAAACCCTCACAGCCTACTGGTTTGGCTACACGGTACTTTGCGGTCTGTCTGGGGGAAAAAAAAACCTGCACTGCCTTGGTTGCATGGTCCCTACCTTGGCATTCTCTCTTTAAAAAAAAAAACACCCTTACTCCCCACTGCTTTGGCTACAGTCCCTAGCATGGTGAAGAAAAAAAACTCACTCTCCGCTGCTTTAGCTGCACGGTCTCTTGCGTTCTGTCTGTTGTGTATCTGCTCCCTGATGCCCCCATCGGTGGTACTAAGTCCCCCCTCTGCCCCCCGCAGTGCTACTGCACTGAACAGACCCAGCTGCCCCCTGCTGGCCAGACTGATGCCTGCGTTAGTGGATGTGCTTGCACAAGCGGTGGTTGACAGCGACGTTGATGCACTCCCTCCAGAGTGGGTGGCGGCAAGTGTACCAGTTGTGGCTGGTGTTGCCGTGGACGACGGTGTGTTGTCAGGTTCACGATGCACAACCACCAATGGTTCACTGCTCATCCCGGTGCTGTTGGTGGAACGCTCGTCAGCAGGGTTCAGAGTGACAGTAACTTTGGCATCTGGCTCGGTCAGACTCACCCTGGCCATACGCTCTGCTACTCCCTGAGCAATCTGGGAACATAGTGTGACATAACCATCCTAAATAAAAACTCCACCCTGTTAACAGTTAATGGAGGTAGATTTTCAGGGTTTTTCCTTTGGTTTGCTTGGCCTTGAATCAACAAATCTTTGCATCATTAAGTGACTATTTTGCATTCTACCATATTGATACGAGAGAAGTAGTTGTGTGGATTTGTGCACGAGTTATATGGCAGATTACAGCAACTTGGCAGTGTCTCAGTTTCTGACTCTGTCAACCTGAAAGCTGCAAGTAGGCTATAGGAGGCAAGTGTTATGATGTGGATGTAGGACGTACAGCCCTGACACTGGAGGTGAGGTTCTCTGCAGAGGATGCTTGCTCTGTGCTGGCTACAGAGTGAGTCTCGCTCACGTCACTCAGACTGGGCGTGGAGCTACTCTTGCGGCTCGTCAAGACACTCACCTGGTATCACACAAAGCAGAGCCCACATTCAGGAAGTAGCATACACATATCACACATTTCTGAAGCTACTATTCAGAATAAGATATCACACATAACAAGAGGCAATATTACTTTTTAAGAGCACCAAGTGGATATTATAATGCTTAAAAAAATTTTTTTAAACAAATTCTCAACATTAATTTTTGTCTCCCATTCTCAAGCTTTCTTGTTCCCCTTTTGTATTTCATTTTCCTAAAATATACTTCCCTCTTTGCATTTAAAACCTTGACATAAGCTACCGTCTGACCAGACATGGTTCCCCTGGCTGTAGCTAACTAAAAGGATAGACCAGCAGTCTATAAGGTAAGTCTGTAAGGTAGACTAGGAGTCTATAAAATGAAGAAGCAGTCTTCTTTGTAAGAATTTTGTCAGTCTATGAGCTTTAGGAGTTCATCAATAATAATTTTGACTTCCCTGCACTTTGTCTCTTTAATATGCCAAAGCATTTAGAAAAAAGTTCAGCTGAAGTAATCCAACCTTGACTCTGTCAGCTGACGACCCAACACTCTTGTGCTTGGACACCCCTGCAGCGCCTCCTTCTGGCCTGGGCACACGCAGCTTCTCCTGGTCATGTGATGGGGCCAGTGCCAGATCAAATTTGCCTTCAGCACCCATGCGGTAGGAATTTGACCCCCCTGCATCCCAGGTCACATCCACCCATCCTGCAACAGTATGTTATGTCGAAGTATATCAGCTTGAAGAACAGCATGGACTAGACCAATTTCACATAGCAGATCAGCATAAAGAACTGCAGACAGCGGACAGATACAATATAGCATGCCGGCTCTTTCTGGCGTAACACCTACCGTTGCGAAGTTCTCCTGTCACTGTTCCTTCACCAGGAAGACTGCCATCCTGATCCCGCCATTTCCAGTCCATTCCACGGACAACTCGAGCTCCAGGCACCATTTGTTTCAGCACCTGTGTCCGCAGCACACGGCGCTGTCTGCGCAGGGTGGCCTCTGCTTCACGTGCTGCTTTACCTGAAAACATTTAGATGATTCATTTTCATGCCAACAGTGATCCACAGCTCATCCCACACTTCAGAAAGTAAGCCATGAGGCACTGGTTTGGGGCTGGACAGCCCTTGTTTGACGTGTTTGTTGTGCTGCCACACCTATATATATATATATCTACTAAATTCCTGCCCATTCTTGGACAGGTGGCATACAGAAAAATCCCACCTAAAAGTACTAACACATAAACATGTGCTATATGCCTGCACTGAATATGAATTGTATATGCTGTTAGTGTATAGTGTATATGTATTGCGTGTGCAACAAAAAAATGATAGGTAAAGGCATGTACCTATGTCATCACATACACCTGTGACAGTTCCATAGATTTCAAATCCAGAGAGAGACAGATAGTGTGTCTGGCCACTAGCATTCTTCCCCATCTGCTGCAGGCGTATATGACGCCAACCCTGTGTTTCATCTGCATCTGTTTCCAGGGGCCAAGTCATTGTGGAACTGTAAAATGTATGAAACAAAATGGCTCCATCAGTCTACACATTCAGCCAAGTCCTGTGACTCAGCAAAGCAAGACACAAATCCACACATCTGTCTCATACTATCATTGACTAAAGCTTACTGACCCTGGCTCATTCAGGGAGCAGTCGTTCTCATGGTTGTACAGCGTTGTCCACACCAACCCATCTTTTGACACCTGAAACTGCCAGTTCCTCAATGCTGACCTGTACCACACAGAAATGGGCACCATGTAAGGATCTATCAGACGTACTTTCACAGTCTGTGACAGCACACAAACATTATGGTCGTTCCCTAATGGCACCGGCAGGAACATCAACCCTGACAACTAAAAGTGAGCAGCCATGCACTGCACCCTTCAGACTGCTCTGACAAATCCCTCCCGCACCACTTACTTGCCATATCCTCTGGCATGTCTCAGAGTGTAGCAGGTGGGTATCAACCACACTCCCAGGTCTATGGCAAACCAAGCTTTCCTGGCAACAAAGGCAACATTTCTTATAACTGGATGCTGTATGAAATATGAAGAATTATCATTAGTGATAGCACCATTAAATTATAATATTGCAGATTACATCTCTAGTAAAATCAGGCTTGAATATGCTGCTAGTAATAATACAGCTTTTACCTAGGACTGGAAGACAACTTTGTTAATGCATACATCAGCAGCAAGCCTGCAATCCAATGACAAAGCATCTTACTTGTCATCGTTGGTGTGGCAGTTAAGAGCTGCCGACTCACGGCTCAGGATATCCTCCAGTTTTCCATAAGGCAAGCTGCGGCCTTCTGATGACGTTACAACTACCAGACCGTACTGTGCTGGATTCACCCACTCTGAAACTGTCCTGTGGCAGCAAGGAAAAAAAAAATTATATCCCAATACCAAAACCATTCTAAAGGCAAGGGATTCTGGATTTTGCCAAATTATATCATTGGAAAATTTCCAGAATTCATCATCACCCTTTCATCAACGCACCAACATAAAATAAACTATAAAATACTGTAAAAATTATACAAAGGAATCCTTACTTTCCATTTGTGCCAATCCAGTAAATAATTCCATTTTCATCAAAATCTGTCTGGTGTGTGAAAGATAGGGGTGCATCAGATTCCTTCAAAATTCTGACAAAGTTGAAAGTTTGACGTTCAAAATCATACCATTGCTTTGCAACCTGCACACACAGTTCAAAAGCACAACTTCAATCATAGCTCTTTATTCTTCTTGTCCATAAAATAGTTTTTAAAGCATACACCTGATTTGGCTAAGAGCAACCCTTTGAAGAGAGAACATCCTAGAGAAGTGGACACACTTGGCTGGCAAAGATTTTTAGTGAAGAATTATAAATGAAGAGCGGGCACCTCAAATCTCTCATGAGCGGACACTATTTTTGGAACAAACTAACAAGGCTACCTTCGAAGAACAGGCACATGCACTGAAAGTGGGAGACACAGTCTAGCTCTCTTTTTTACTGCTTGTAGTGGCAAGATTTGCCATGTCGTTCTATTATACTTATAGCTACAAAGTGCTTTTGCTGTTTGCAGTTGTGCTTCCCGAATTGGTAAAACTATTTTCAATTTGATTACTTGCTTGAATCAACTTTTTTCAATTTGACTCAATTCTATCTAAAAATATAATCTTCGGCCTAACTAAAGCAAAAGATATTGCAAGGAATACACTCTATAAGCCTAGGTTTAACTTCTAGTAAATGGCATAAGTTGCTAATGGTGGTCATAGGTAGCTGGGTGCCAAAACAATCATTTCTATTCACTTTTGGCTTGTTAACTCAATTGTGACGGAGAATCCTACCTAGAGTAGGTCCCGGGGGGCCGGGGCATTTTTAGCCTTTTTCAAAAATTCATAAAAAAATCCCCCAAAACAATAAAAACATTATTGAAAATTGCTAACTAACTACAATAAATAAAGAAAACTCATTTCTTACCGTGTTTCTTGGACCTTGTTCCATAATTTTGTAAATCCTTTGATGGAAACACAACTGAAGTTGAAGAAATCAAAAAGTCCTCGCCATTCAGTCTCGGTGTCTGTTCGGTACTCTTCAGTACACGTGCTCGCTCGTTTTTCTCTTCGTAATCACTTTCTTAGGTCTTTCAGGCACAAATACTCTTGTCTTCATCCACTTTATCACAGTAAA
>SMGT01001005.1:0-12133 GCA_004794575.1 Lanistes nyassanus | reverse complement strand
ACTTAATCCCGCCCGTAAGGCGGAAACGTAGTGCCAATGGAGCGGGCTGTCGGTTTATCGCACGGTGTCAAAGAGTTAACCCCAAAAAGCTGTCTTATGAAAATAAATGATCAAAATAGCCTACACAGAAAGTTCCAAATTTTTTTCCAAAATGAACTGGCAAATCTATTGGACAGCAGATAACTTGTAGAGAATTTTCATATGATAAAACAGTTTAAATTAGGGGAGTCAGTGAGAAAAATAGCCAATGCATTCGAATGTGAGGGGGAAAATAGATTAGTGATTTTTTTTAGCTTTCATGTCCATCACCCTTAGCCGACTGTCCTTTAGTTGTAGTCCTCTGAAGAGAGGACGCCTCTGAGGAAAAGACATTTCCTTTACCTCCTCTGTGTTCCTTCTTTACAGGAACAATTTTTATTTCAAGAAAATATTGGCTAAAAGATAAATGCTGAAAACCTGAATGCAGCAAATCCAAAAGAGAAATCCAATACCATTTTCTGAAGGTATTTTTCAAGGTCTGTGATGGTAGTTAGTGGTTCCATCTTCAAGCACTTCCCTGTCCTATCTATCAAAGTGGTTTCCCCTGGAGCTTTTTCCAGTCTGAAACGCAGACGCCTTGTCAAAATCTGGAAAGTAGCCAAAGAAAACAAATCATAAAAATACAAATTTCTTGTTCTAAATTTGTGTTTCTTTAGCAATACTTACCATGACCCAAAGTACTAAATTCTCAATTAGCAATCCCTAACCGCACCTTCCAAAAAAAAGATATCACCAGTACATCCCTGGAAAGGCCCCCTCTGCGCATGCGCACACCATACGTCACTCGTGCACACAGCTCACTGACTAGATCACCCCGACTTTCTGAAGCAAAAGAACCAAACCAGCATGGAGGAGGGAGGGCCTCAGATGGGTCATGGAAAGTATTGCTAAAGAAACACAAATCTGAATTAAGAAATTTGCATTTTCTTGTCACAATACTGTACCATGACCCAAAGTGCTGAGTAGCACAAAAAGGAGGTGGGTGTTACCACCACAAAAACTTACCAGGGTTGGGAGGATGGAACCGACCAGAGGCGCTGGGTGACGACAGAAGTCGCCACCCCAAAGGCCGTCCTCCCGGCGGCAAAAAAGATCCAAAGGAAAGAAGGATCTGAGTGGCAGTAGGCGACCCACAGCCTGTGCAACTAAGAAGCAAATGAGTAGGTCCACGCCTGGCCCTCCTAAGCAGGCAGTAGCCAAAGCTGGGAGGGCTGACACCCCCCCCCCTCCTTTTGTAGACGGCGTGGAGAAAGCAAAGCCGCACAAAAGATGAGACACAGTGAGAGAAAATAGACTGAATCTCTTGCAGTCTGCCCGACTGCAGAAAAAAGGTGTCTCAGAGGCAAAACGTAAGGGAAGTACAGGACGGCTGTACGCACCCAATCTCAGTCCTGACTGCTGAAAGGTCCGGAGTGGAAGCAGGCAGGAGCGTGGACCAGGGCAAAAGTGCGACTGTCAGGGACCAGTCACAGGGGCTCTGAACATGACCATAATGATGGGCAGAAGAGAGACCAAGAGCCAATGCATACATCATGGCATACAGGGAAGATTCCCGCGTAGCCAGTACCAAAGTAAACAGTGTGTGCATGACACTGCAAACAGATGCTGTCGACATACCCGTCAGTGCACGAAAGCAGATTCGCAAGGCAGCAAAGTCTGTGTGTGGGCGGAAAAAAACCTGCAGCCCTCAGTGTAAATGGACTGCTGACATCTCGAACAGCAGAAACCATGACACCAGAGATGTCCATCATATCCCAAACGAATGTCTGCAATGGTCGACCAGTTCCCATCAGAAATGCAGGGAAGAAGGGGGGACTGGAGCTTGCTGGACGCAAGACCAGACCAATTCGTGGGACTCAAGGGCCAGCCACAAGAGCTGAGCACTGAACGGTATCCACAGGGCCGCCTGGGGGAAGGAAGACGAGACTTCAAGTGGCGGAGAAGTGACGCGTGCAGGTGGTGTGGACCCAAGCGGTGTCCCAATAGTTGTTTCTCAGAGAGGGACGCACCATCGGTAACGCATGCAAGCAGAGAGCCGCGAGCATAGTACCAAAAGGTGGAGGGAAGAGAACCAGGACAAGTCCTGTGCTGCTTCCTGTGTCCCTGCACTGCGCACTGTGGTGAGGTCTCCCGCAGGAGAGCTGCAACTCCAAAAGGAGTGGAGAAGCACGGCCAACTTCTCATCCACCTTCACAATGGTGAAGGCATTGGAGAACACAGCCCCCATCTCACTCTGTTGACGTTGCTTCAGGAGAGGAAACAAGAGAGTGGACAACAAAGCCCCCCTCTGTCGGGTGCAAGTGCACAGAGGCGGCCAATCGTTACCCCGACTGGAAACCAGACATAGGGAGGGGGGAGCCCCACCGTGCAGTGATGTGACCGCCGGTGGTAGCCTCACCCCCCCCCCCCCAAACACACACTCGACCAGAACGACCGCAGGGGTGAAACTGGACGAGTGACAAGCGATGCCTTTGCCACTGGAAGCAAGCATGAGGCACAGTGCACCAGTGACAAACTTGGCTTCCTCCCCCCCCCCCATCTGCTCCAGGAGTAGCGGAGGGGGGATCGATGGACAGCGGAAGCCAGTGGACTCGGCTGCAAGGGACAGTGATTTGACTGCTTGGAGCACCAGCGAGTCAGACACCTGCATGGCGTGGGGGAAATGAGCGAGAGCAAGTCCACCCCCAACAGCATTAGACCATAGAGACGCCCACCGGAGGACCAGTGGTTGTTCCTCCCCAGAGGTTCCCACTAGAGTAGCCACCGCGCATTTAGTCTAGCCCCCCCCCCCCCACCTGGTGAAAATAGTCTGCTGCCCTCGCCACAGGAAGAAAGCGCGAGGCGCAGTCCACCAGTGGCGTATCTCGCTGTTACTGGCATGAGCAAGAAAGGGCGAAAGCTCCCCCTAGACTAGAATGCACAAAGTCAGAGCGCAGGTGAGTAAGTGTGAAACTAGGAGGGGGGTGTCGGCGTCATTCCACACCAGAAACGCGGGTGTCTTCTGGTGGGTGGCCAGAGGATAGAGATGCGTCCGCCTGAAAACCGCCAGAGCTGGCAGGAAAACAGGCCAATTCCCGCTACGCCATGAAATGGGAAAAGACGTGCACTAGAGCCTCCTCCATCAGCGCTGACAGTCCCTCGAGTGAGTGGCTTACAGCCGCAGTCTCCCCCACTCCTGCTCTGAGAGCAGCGGAAGAGGGATCGACGACTGCGGAAGCAATCGAGCTGCGAGGGACGTTGACGTCTACTGCACGGTTGCAAGGCTAACCGGCAAGTGAGACACCACTTTGCCAAGGGGGGAGCGAGCGCAGGCAAGTCCGACCCCAGTGGCGCGAGATCCAATGAAAGCCCAACTGGCTCCGGAGAAACCAGTGGGCGCCCTTCCCCAGCGGGTCCCTCAAGAGTAGCCACTGCGCTACTCTTACCACTCGGCACAGCAGCGCTTGAGAAAGTCAGGGTGACCTAGTCAGTGAGCTGTGCACAGGAGTGATGCATGGGGAGGCCTTACAAGGGTTGTACTGTTGGGGGGTTCTTTTGGGGGGAGGTGGGGTTAGGGATCCCTAATTAAGAATTTAGCACTTTGGGTCATGGTACAAGAAAAATCGTTTTCAACTGAATTGAGTAAAAAAAAAATTGTCTCCCACCATAAATACATTTTAAAACTTCTTCCAATCACCAAAGCCCCTTAACCACTACATCTATATAAAAGCCTTTGACAAAGCAATTGGGTGATACCCTAACCCATCTCAGCCCAGACCAGTATAAACAAACATCCAGTTACACCCAACCCCTCCCCCAAAACACACACACACACGTAATTGTAGATGCATACCTGAAGTCCATACCCAGAGCCTGGGAGGTCATAGGTGAAGACTGGCAGTTTTTCTGTGGCTTCGAGAGCCGAGATCAATTTGCGAGTTAGCTCCACAGCTGGTGATCCACTGCAAACCCAGCCACAAGATGAACAGAGAAATGTCATAAAGACTGAGTACAGGACATAAGCCAACACAGACCAAAGGAACAAGAGTGGGAAAGAATAGGAAGGAATATCAAGGCAATGTTTTAACCCCTTCAGTACAGGCTTCTTCTTATGCAGCCACAGCAAGTACAGCTGTTCCTCAGCATTAAAGGTTATGGTACTGTGCTATTCAGCAAAGCAAGGTTCTTAAAATAAATGGCAGCCATCACCACTCTCCAGCCATCACCAATAAACTGAGAATGTTCTTATGTTCCTTTCTAAATAAAGTATGTCAGTGTCTTATGTTCCTTTCTAAATAATGTCAGTGTCTTAGGTTCCTTTCTCAACAAAGTGTGCATGTCAACGTCTTATGTTCCTTTCTCAAAAAATTATGTCGTCTCATTTTCGTTTCTCAATAAGGTGCATATGTAAGTGTCTTATGTTTCTTTCTCAATAAAATGGGTGTGTCAATATCTCTCATTCCTAAAAAAGAGGTCAAAACTAAAACGAAAGCTCACCTATCCTTTTCACGAAAAACACTCTTGAAGATGTTAATCCTGTTCTTTGTTCTTTTTTTGCTTTCTTTGTAAGACAGCTCTTCACAATTCTGAAAGAAAGACGTTTTGTTAAGAGCAACCTTTTTTTAAAAAAAAATTTATGTAGATTTAAACCCTGTCAGTGCTGATTCAACTTCCCCAGTGCAATGACCTGATGGAAAATCATGCCCCTTGCTTACATCATAACAGATACAGAAGTAAGCCCCACAGAAAAGACCTGACATACAAGCTTGGAGTACAGTAAAACCTGCCTTATGAGGACACCCTTCGTTCTCCCCAAAAGTGTCCCTACATGTTAGGTGGCCCTTTATCAAAGGTGCCTCTAATTTGCAACACTGCAGCACAAATTTATACGTATTTTTCTAAAGACCGATCATGAAATGACAGGGGAGAGAAAAAAAAATAAAGGAAAACTAAAACACTTAACTAGATAGATGTGTGCACACATTATATTTACTACCACACTTCATTACGTTGTCTGCAAAAAGGGCATAATGCAGAAAGTTTTATATTGTATCTTTTCTGCTAGGAGTCCAGTCTTGCGTAAGTTGTACGGTAATTAAACAGGTGAGACTGAATATATTTAACAAATGAAAAGTAGCAGTCAATCAGTGCAGGTTGAAGGCGGCACTCACGTTGCTAAGGACATCAAGGAGAGTCTTGACCAGACCACTGTTGGCGAGTTCATAGGAAGAGATTGTATGTTCATCCTTCAGCAAGCCCACCAGCTCCTCCAAAGCACTTTGCATTTCTTGTGCCCAGCTCACTTCACCATCTGGGGACTGTCAATACAACCACAAGCACACCTTAATGACAACATATCTAACATAGCCTTGAAGAACATCTTGTGCAGCCATAAACAGCCACAGACCATTCTGGTCTCCATCCCATCCATCCAGTCCTTCATTTCATTTCCCCTTCCCAAAGAATAAAGTTTAGGGATGGACAGAGAGAAAGGGGAAGAGAAAAGGACAGAGAGAAAGGGACAGAAAAGGACAGAGAAAGGGACAGAGAGAAAGGAGAAGAGAAAAGGACAGAGAGAAAAGGGAAGAGAGAAAGGGGAAGAGAGAAAGGGGAAGAGAAAAGGACAGAGAGAAAGGGGAAGAGAAAAGGACAGAGAGAAAGGGGAAGAGAAAAGGACAGAGAGAAAGGGACAGAAAAGGACAGAGAAAGGGACAGAGAGAAAGGAGAAGAGAAAAGGACAGAGAGAAAAGGGAAGAGAGAAAGGGGAAGAGAAAAGGACAGAGAGAAAGGGGAAGAGAAAAGGACAGAGAGAAAGGGGAAGAGAAAAGGACAGAGAGAAAGGGGAAGAGAAAAGGACAGAGAGAAAGGGACAGAGACAGAGGAAGGAGAGAGACAGACCATGAGAAACGGAGGCGTGGGGGAGGAGACAGACAGAAAAACAGACATTAAAACCATCCAAACTGTACCTTCAGTTGGCTGATCTGTCGTGCCAGAGCCGAGTCCAGCTGCTGTACGATGCTGCTCAGCTTGGCTACAACTCCTCGCGGTGTAGCCTCTGCTGCTCGGAAATACCCGTCATACAGCTCACGTGCCAGATGTTTCACCTACACAAGAAAGCCATCACTTTTGCTTCTTGTTACACAACATAGGGCAGGACAGCTTTACTAATAAGGTACATCCACTTGCACCCACAGGCAGGCTGAAATTTTGTCTTGCTGGCTTCATGTAGGCCTAGTCTCAAAGGGTCAACAGCAATTCATTTAACACACTATTTCAACTGACAAAACTGGGACAGAAATTTTCTTACTCTATTCATTGCACAACTGCATAAATAGTCAAGCTCCTCATAGTAAACACTAAAGCAAGTCGAAGCGTATGTGATGATACATGTTTGTTTATGTGTGCATGTGCATTTGTTTCTGCATCTATGCCAATAGTAATTCTTTAGAAAATGTGAGGAATATGCTTCTAATCCCATGTAAACACAAGATAAGTGTCCTGCTACACACACACACACTAACGAAAGCCACATCATCTATATAAGCAAATAGGACCTTGGACTTGCACACACACACACACCTTAGTTCGAGCAGCATCGGCTTTTGAACGCAGCTTTTTACTCTTCTTTCCACCCCAGCCCACTGCGAATTCTGGGCCTAGTGAGGTCTCAGCGGTGAAAGAATGCTTTGTACCTCTGTTTGACTCAAAGATGAACCCCATCAGGTCTTCCCGCAGAACAGTTGCCTGTGATGATAATTTTCTTGTTCAGTAAAGGTTGAAAAGAATTTCCATTAAAAGAAAAATATTGCTATTAATTATATGAAGGTGGTATTCTAGAGCCCTTTGTGAAACACTTTTTAAACTTGATTCCAGTTGAAAGAGGAAAGAGGTTAGGTGGATGAGAAAATAATTTAGTGCATTGTTGCCAATGCCATTCTCAGAATAGAATTTCCATTTGAAGGTTTGCCAGAGACCCACAACACAAACTAGCATATTTACTTCGAGCTAGTTTTGTTTTCAGTTCATCTATCAACTAGTCATGCAGAAAAAACAAGAGACAAAATGTTTGGAAAAAATACTAAACAGTTACTTGACAATAACCAGTCACCTGCTGGCCATCAGAATTGTGTATCTGCAACTCTCCTGCACGCTTACAGGACAGTGACCAGTTGCCAACCACAAGGCGTGTGTAAGACGGATTACTCAGGATTGGCTGGCTGGGTGTTCCCACTTTGATCTGACTACGTGCACGCTGGAGTTTTTCCAGGAACTCACCACGATTTTCTGAAAATTCCACTGCTTTCTTGAACGGTATCAAAAACTGAAGGAAATTCACAACACTGTTCTGATGAACTTTAGCAAATTAAATTGGTTTGATCAAATAAGGCCAAATTACAAGATACATGTTTCGACACTTTGATATTCTTTCTCAACACAACATGCTGACAATCCACATCAACAGTTTTTCTGACTGGCAGTTTTAATTTCTACTGTGGTTATATTATTTGTATGTATTCTCTTATAACTTGGGTATGAGGATAATAATAGTCTCAAAAATGTCTGGAAATTACACTACTATACACAGCAATCTACAAAAGCAAAAATACAGCATGCAGCAATTTACCGTATACTCAACAGCTGAGTAACTACTCACCAGATTAGTGTGTACTCAACGGATCAATGTTATTCCCCTGCTTTGTGGGCAGAGAGGGAGGAGACTTTGGATAAAATAAATGACAGCATCACTTAGCACGTTATCGGGAGTTACCTGAGCTGTCCGAACCTCCCTCAGGACTGCCACTGGAGTACATGGTGGCCAGCTTGCCATCCAGGATGAAACGGAACCAGCCATTGCTGCCATTGGAAAGTTCCAGAGCAGCAGCGTCACTCCAGAGGTACAGGCAATCTCGACCCCGTACCAAGCACCAGTCCCGCCAATGGTATGGCTTGCCCTGCGAAATCTCTGTGGCATCTTCCAATACGGTCTCCTCCTCCTCCTGAAAATGAGGAATGTGAAGGTGTTTGTAGCAGAAGGGGGAAAATTAAATGAGTGAAGTGCGACAAGGATGAACAGAACGAATTATAAGGCTGATATAAGGTCTCAAAGTCTTCAGAGGCTGGTTTTAAGTGGTGCCCTGCTTCTGTGGTTTTCTGATTTGTGGAAACTAAAATCTACAAAGCACGTTCTTCCCTCTTCAAGAAGAAATTCCACAGCTACTGAATAATGATCATCTGTAATCACAAATGGGATCACAATGAGGATAGAAAAGTGTACAGAGAGAAAACCTTTTTCAGGGTCATGCATGGATAAGCTCCCAACTCGACACTGCAGTGCTGTCAACTCTAGTGTACGTGCATGTGAGGAAGGGCTGGAGGTTGGGGGGGGGGAATCTCCTGTACCTTCTCATCTTTTGCCTTGGCTCCCTCCTCTTCTTGTGGCAGGGGACCTGCCAGTGCTGCCACACGTGCAAAAAGACCCAGACGAGCAAAGTGCTCAAGAAAGATGCTACGTGCCTTTTCCATCAGATCTTGCATCACATTTAGCACGGTAAGGTGGCCATCATCATCCTCCTGAACTCAATAACAGGGCAAAATAAATGCAACATTTTCATCTACAGGCAAGGAGCATTTTTTTAATGACACACAGAAAGCAGAACAGGAACATTCATCTTCTATGGTTAAAGGAGAGTAGGGGTGTATGTGACCCCAGCATCGTGAGGTGGTGCCCATTTCCTCTCCCTCAAGGCCTTACTTTCCCTGACCAATTCACAGCTGGTCAACTGGGAGAAGTGTGCTGTGGTGCCCAGGTATTGAATCAGTCACTTTGGGTTTGGAGGCTTCGTGTTCTAACTACCTGGCCCTCTGTTTCCCCAGTTTCTGTTAAGTCCCATAAAAAGGTTCAACATTCTACAGCAATTTGTCTGCAGTGACGATGATTTTGCTCTCCCACTACAACTTGTTGTTCATGATATTCCCCTCCTCCACAGCCTCTCCCTTCTTTCTTTCAAAGCTCTGTGACGAGTTGACTCAATGACAAACTGAAGAACAACTACTAACTTTCAGGAACAAAAGCAGGACAACTGTATTAAAGCCCCTTCCCCCAAGTGTACACAAACCTCTGCATCCAACACCAAACTGAGGACCTCTGTGAGAGAGGAGGCGAAGTACGGGTGTGTGAACTCAGGGCTGCACATCTCCGTCAGGAGAGAGGCATCCATATAATGGACCATCTTGCGTACCAATGACAGGCTCGCTTTTCTGCAACAGTTTGTAGCAAACGCTAGCCAGATTTGCTCCTTTCTTAGAAACACACATGCTCAAATGTGGCAAAATACATATTCGAGATGCCGAATTGCCTAGCTACAGAAATGAACTAAACAGTTCTGAAAGGAAGGTAGGTGGGGGTGAAGGTGATTACAGATGTTTTTCTGTGAAATAATTTTGCAGTATGCACTCTTGGGATCTACACCACTGACCCCCTTCTCCCACCCAGAAGACAAGTTGTTCTGTACAAGAAAAAGGCAGACAAAATCGACTTCCCACTGTGCGATCCCTATTGTAAGTCTGAACATCTGCATACCATGATACCCATTGGCTGATCCCTTCTGTATGTCTGGAAAAACTGTACACAATGACAGGCCAAGTTGCAAGAAATGTGGTGCCTAAAGTCTGTCCGAAACAACTATACATCTTGGCATGCCAAGTTATCAGCAATCTGGCTAGTGACCTGTCACTCAAACACAAGAGATACCAAGCAATCATATCTCCTACAAGGAAAACAACTCTCTGAACCGTTTTTCACTCAGTCATAATTCTGGACACAATTTCATGCCTGGTAACCTCTAGGTAAATTAAGCAAAAAAAAAAAAAATGGAGATAAACCCTACCTGACAGAAGCCAGCATAGAGGAATGGAAGACGTCTGTAAAAATTGGCAGCAACTGGCATACATAAACTGGTGCCATTTCAGGGTCACCTTTTGGTTCACTTGTTTCTGCCTTTTCTGCCTCATTGTTTTCGTCTTTCTTTTCCTTATCTGTCTCTGCCTGGGTTGTTTCTCGGTTAACAGGAACCATCCATTCTCCTGTGATAAAATTAGCACTTAAGTACATGAACAACCTTCCAACATGTCATCAAGCACCAGGCACAAGGACACAAGACTAAGCACAACATGCATAGCATCAGATCTTCCAGGAATTATCAAACAACTCACCTTACAGAGCGTCATATACCAGAAACCATCACATCACATTTAAACAGTTTGCTTCAGAATAACTTTTTAAGTACTTCTATAAAAGTTATTCTGAAGCAAACTTTTTAGATCAATGTGCGCAATGTATGCAAAAATTTCATAGAAAGCAGAGCATTTGAACGTTGGATAAAAGCTACTGTATCACAGGAGAAACAACTGCCATACTCATGGAGATGGCTAGTTGCAGTACCCTACCTTCAGGTTACATGCAGAGGAAGGCCTGCCCTCTCCAGCCTCAAACTCATTTTACGGGACCTCGTCTAAAATTCATGTTTGCCATTATACCTGTCTAGTCCATATGATATGGGATTACGATAAAATTATAAGTTGAGAAAGTCAAGATACATTTTTTTTCCAAGCATTTCTCCATCCAAGTATTATCAGAGTAACACATGCATCTTTGTAGGACTTATCACATTTTTTTCCCAAAGTCTTATCATTTTATGCAACCAGCATTTTGAAATCTGGTGACTATAATATAAAGAGCATGCATGTTTTCATGTTATTAACACTATGTGGCAACTGCAGAAAAGCTACAGAGACACTATGTGCCCTTGTGCTGCCAACAGTACCTAGGAATTGCAGAAAGGCTGCAAAGACTGTCCATCCTTGTGCTGCTAACAATACTTAGAGACTACATGATGACTACAAAGAGAAGAAGCTGTGTCCTTGTGCTGCCAATGGCACCTAGTGACTGCAGAAAGGCTGAAAAGACTGTCCATCCTTGTGCTGCTAACAATACTTAGAGACTACACGATGACTACAAAGAGAAGAAGCTGTGTCCTTGTGCAGATAAAAGTACCTGGTGATTGCAGGATGGCAATGACCTCTCTGTGGCCCTCATCACCTCTCTCTCTTGCCTTATCTAGCGGAGTCTTGCCGTCCTCATCTCGTAGGTCAGGGTTGGCGCCATAGGAAAGCAGTGTCTGTGGACAGGGGGTTTTCTGTCACATCTTTCTTAAGACTGATCAGTAGTGCTACACACAACACCTATCTGGCATTTTATTAACTACTATTACATGTTTTAAGAAGAATTTAACAAAATCAGCCAAATTCTCCAGCTGTTATTAATACCCCAGGCTAAAACGGGGGATCTGTAAACTCTGAATTATCTTTTGTTACAGGTGGCTCCTGATTGGATTATTCACAAGCATACTATTCTACCTTAACTATCTGCGGTCGTCCAAAACAGGCAGCATAATGCAGGGATGAAGAGCGCAAACCACGATTCACATCTGCCCCACGTTCACACAGGAACTCAACCTGCACATTTTATATCTTGTAAATATTGTGACAAGAAAATATGACTTCACCACCGCAACATCGCAAATAAACCAAGAAAAGCTCACTAACACCTGTACTCTTTTAACAGGGGAGAGCAGATCACACAATGACGGATCATATTTTGAAATATGAAGAAGGTTTCTTCTTCACCAAAAAATAGCTACAGAACCTGGCAATTTCAATTTACATTAATAATTTAGCAGCACATTCAGCACAGAGATTATTTTCTGTTTGCTTGTTTCCTGTGTCTTCTATGACCAGTTCAGAAGTTACTTCATTTATCGTTTCAGCAACAGAAAAAGCCATTCTAAAAGACTCACCATTTCTTGAGTCCCAAAAGCAGAGGCCCAGTTGAGAAGCGTCTGTCCAACATCATCCATAAAGTTTACTTCAAACCCTGAAACATGATATAATTTGTAGTAATCAGGATTATTTCAACATCTTTACTTCAACATGCAAGTCAGAATCCCAAACAGCATTTCAAAATTTCAAATCTACAGCAAGGAAATTCCTGTGTTGAGAAAAGAACTGGTTTTCTTACAACCTCTCAATAATTAATACCTAAAGTTCAATAAACATA
>SMGT01001002.1:0-18272 GCA_004794575.1 Lanistes nyassanus | reverse complement strand
CTGTTAGTGTTTAGTAGAGACAGTTTAGTAGAGTGAGAAGGAAATAAAGATAATTACGTTACAAAGCAGTTTTCCTAGCTACGGTGAATAGAAAAGAAATCTGCCTACAAACTGATCTAATCTATTAAGACGTTTGTTGAGCTTACTATCTAAAGAAAGAGTATATCGAGTAGAGTCCGAAGATGTTAGTTGTTAGTATCTGCAACTATTTTAAAAGAGTATAGAGACGTCTAAAGAGAGTGAGCCTAACACAGCAGGCTAGAAAGATTGCACAGCGCGTCACAGCCACGGATCGCTGGCGATAATGTACTCAGCCTGTAACTTGATAACGCGCCGGTGTCCGCTGTTACTGTGAGCGTGATGGCCAACCCGTCTCCGGGATGGCTGCGTCCATCACAATAGTAACGAGTGTACCTCCCCCACATCCCCGCCGCTGCCAGGAATACAGGGTATCGCGTACCCATTTGTAAGGGGACGGCACAGCACGCAACTGGAACAGCCCTTCACAGCCACGTTAAAGGTTTATACATTTCGAACCAGACAGTGATCGCGCAACACGGAAACCCAGCAAGGGAGTACCGAAGGGAGAGGCGGGAAGGGCCGAGGGGTAAGTGTAACGCCTGTTGCAGACATAAAGTCCCCCCTCCAACTACACACTGTGCCTGTACTGAACTGGAATATCGAGGGACTGACGAGCAAGACATGTGAGTCGGACTCATACAGTATGTTAATTCATTTGATATTGTATGCTTCACAGACATTTCTCGAACGCAACACAAAGCTCGAATGTTTCTCAAGCTTTGCACAGCTCTTTGCTCAAGCTACGAAATTTACAATGCACGAAAACAAAGGTAGCGCGGGTGTACTCGTAATGGTTAAAGACAAGTTCAGTAATTTTATCCAGAAAATTGATATATCATATGATAACAGTGATGATAAAAATCGACAAGAATGTCTTCGGCTGGGACAGAGACACTATATTCTGCGAGAGCCTACATACCGCCCATTAGCTCCTCGTTGTACAAACAGGCAGCTGTGTCTGTCAAGTGTTCTATAAATGATGTGTAGCAGAGGCGTTTTAGACTGTATGCAAATGTCAGAACATGTCCCGTACGTCTTACTTGAGGCGACTTCAAAGCCAGAACTGGTGACCAGAACGCAGTTCTCTCAGATTCAGGCGATACGGAAGTGTTCTTAAAGACAGATCTTTTTGATTCACACCGACGATCTCAAGACCAGACAGTTACAAACTTTGGCAAGATACTTGTAGACCTGTGTGCAGGGTGTGATCTCAAAAGGCTGAATGGGGCCTGCTCTGGTGACGAATTTGGTCAATTCACATACGTCCGCTCCACAGGTTCTAGTTTAGTTGATTATTTCATATTTTCCAAGGAACTGTACAGTACAATGAGGCTTCAACAGGAAGTACAGTGATCCCTCGTTTATCGCGGGAGATAGGTTCCAAGGCCGGCTGCAATAACTGAATTTCCGCGAAGTATGGACACCATATTTATTTAATTATTTAACGTGTATTTGGACGTTTTTAAACCCTCCCTGTACTGTTTACAACCCACCAATAACAGGGCCAACTGTTAAGCAATATGAAGTCGGTAGATAAGTTTACAGGTACTGTAGAGCGAAGTACACGTATGACGCTATATATAACCGCTCGGCGAGAAAGCTTGGAGCGAAATGGCCGCGACAGAGGGACAAGGGGAGATGCTGTGGGATCTGGGCATCAAAAGCGGGAAGCCGTGATTTGTCGTCTCCCTCCCATGTACCAATCACAGCCCGTGTTACAACGCACTTAGTCACCGAACTTGTTTTGTTGTTCTTAGACTAGGAAATACTACTACTATATTTAAAACCCCGCGAAGTAGTGAATCCGCGAAAAGTGAACCGCGAAGTAGCGAGGGATTACTGTACTTGGAACGCTCAACATAACCGTATGCAGACGCATGCGACCAAGGGAGCTTACCGTACCCAAACACGTAGCAAAGAGAGGGTCGAAAGAAAGGAACTTGGCAGATCCTCAAAAAAAGATCTGCCATCCCTTTCTTTATAACAACGCTAGTCGTCACACAGCTAACCCTCGGTACACAACGTGTGCATACAGAGAATCCCTATTAAATGTAGTCAGCCCGCTCACTAAGCGTGTGTTGACAACTAGGATCCAAAGACGAACACAACATAGGACAAATACATGAAATCCTCCAGGTGCAAATTATAATTAATAAAGAACAAATGAGGACCGAGCACTTAAATTATCAAAATATCACTCCAGCGGGAAGTACTTGATAATTTAACTCACAGAAGACAAACTAGAGTGGGATGAGAAGGAATTACACATGTTCTCCGGGGCATTGCAATCGCACAACTTGGCAACAATTATGGAAAAAGCAACAAACACGATGGAAACATCGGTGGATGAAGCAGTAGACCAACTGACAAAGGGCCTTTTGCGGGCTGTCGAGTGCATGAGGCGCAAAGTACGTAAGGGACGTGGGAACAGCACGTGGTTTGATGCTGACTGTTATGAGGCTAGGAAGTGAGCACGAAAACATCGTAGGAAAAGTTAGCCGTTCCAAAAGAGAAATTACCGTAAAACATACGTTAAGAGCAGAAAGAAATACAGAAAAAATCTTGAAAGATAAACGCAGAAAAAGTTTAAATGTGACAGTGTCCTCACTAATGTCAAAACTGAATAATCCCAAACATTCTGGGGCAAGGTTAGATCAATTAATAGGAAACCCTTGTTGGATCCTACTGTCCATAAAAATGATTGGTTCCAACACTTTCAGAGAATCTTAATGAATGGGTCTCCCCCAAAGGTAGGTACCCCTCAAGTTAACACAGATGACGTAACTGGGGTAGATTGTCTTGACAAGCCAATAACTATGGAAGAAGTCCAAGCAGGCATAAAGCACCTGAGACCTGGTAAGGCAGCTGGGCCTGACAGGATACTGGCCGAAATCCTTAAAGGGGCACTAGGGTCTACATCAATATTTCTTGTACAGCTCTTTAACAGAATTTTCGACACAGCCCAATACCCTGAAGCGTGGAGAGGTGCTATCGTCGTCCCACTGCACAAAGGTGGTGATTATGATAATCCAGATAACTACAGGGGCACCTCCCTCCTTAGTATTCTAGGTAAAGTTTTTGCATATATTCTCAATAAAAGACTTACAGACTGGGCAGAAGATAACAGTAAAATCGTGGAAGAACAGAGTGGCTTCCGAAGCGAGCATTCGACTATTGATAAGATATTCGTACTCTACAATACAAAAGCATCTGTTGAAAAAATGTGGAAAAGTATATATCTTTGTTTTGTCGATTTCAAAAAAACATTCGATACAATCAATCGTAATATCCCTTGGGGAATACTTCGTTCTACAGGTGTTAGTGGGAAAACGTTGAACATGCTACAAGTTATGTATAAAAATGTCAAATCCTGCATAAGATGTGGAGACGGGATGACAGATTGGATTGAATGCAATTCAGGGGTTAGGCAAGGGTTAATACAGAGGCAGGAAATGAGGGGTGTTATTTGTGTGGTAGGAAGTAGTTATTAAGCATCATATGGCTTTGTCTTTATTTGTGTGATATCAGGAAACTGCTGCTAGGTACCATAGCTTTGCCTTTATTTGTGTGATATAAATAGTTGCGATGCAACATGATAGATGCTAAAGCCCTTCAGAGCGGAACCCATCTTCTCATCAGGTAAACAAAGTAAACCCTCTCTTCTTTATGGGGTGCCACGAGGGGAATGGGTGTAATCCTCATGATATATAAAGAATTGCATCTAGTTTATTCTATCTAGTTTAGATAGAATAAACTGTCTTTATAGAATTACAATGGCTTAGTTAAACAATGCATTCTATAGTTAAAAAGGTCATCCTATAATTATAGAATGCATTCTATAGTTTAAAAATTGCGTTCTAAAGTTGCACAATTAATTCTTTAATAATAAAATTAATTCTATAACTAAAGAATTCATTCTGTAACTATAGAATTCATTCTATAACTATAGAATTCATTCTGTAACTATAGAATTAATTGTCAGGAACCCGATTTCCAAACAAAACAACTTTTCTCTATCTTTAAGTTAGTTTATTTATAGTGTGTGGCATGTCTGAATGCGTGTTCTTGTTCGAAATTTGTTAGACGCCTCAATCCACCCGGAAAAAAAACACAAGCGTGGATCTATTTCACTTTTTACTTCAAAACAAGAAATTATTTTGTAATCGGTACACACCAGCGGAAAATCAGCACGCTAATGTGTACGTCGTCTTACAAAAGTTATGTTTGCTTCGGGCTAGAGGTTAGCGCTACACGCACACAGATTCTCTGCTCACTGAACAATACAAAAACAAATAAATAGACTCAATAACTTTTATTCTTCTATCTAAATCCCGAACTTAAGATAAACAGATTGACTGGTAACTATAGAAGAAACAAGAAGAAAGAGAAAGAGGAAAGGGGGGAAATGGCAAGAAGGGAGGAACAGGAACGCAATGGAAAAGGGAGAAAATGTGAAAAGGGGGGAAATGGAAAAGAGGAAAAAAGGTGGCCTGAAACAGAGACCGACCTAACAATTAATTTCAGGCTATAAGATCAGCAATACATACAACTAATACAACTTCAACATCAATGAGTCAGTCTTACAGCTAAACACCTCCACGGAATATGCAAACACAATGGGGGAACAGACCCCATATAGCGACCACGCGGTGGCCAAGATGGCGGCGCTCTTAACACATGCACGGGACGAGCAACCAGAAATCCAACATAATCTACATCATCCCCAACCCATCCCGATCTATATCATATTTTCCGCAATGATTGAACAATGAAATTTCTTCTGGGAACAATATTTTATACATACACCGCCCCACTGCATGCACTACAGAGGAGAACATAATCCGATTCCTAACCGCGTCAACACATCTCTGCCATTACTTACGACAGTGCGGTATACACAAAGATCGTTCTTTACAAATTCACTAATGCCAAATACAAAGTACAAAAATGCAATATACCTTTTACAAAAAGACACCGGAGGAAGAGCTATTCTTCTCTCCTCCCAAGTTTGGACTCAAATGTCTGTGGCACCGAGTTCCCGCGAACACGTGGATCTCGCGATTCTTCCGCGCTATCGCGCAATAGCGTAACTCGGTCGCACCGATAAATTCACTGGGAAAACTCTGCCTCTCACTTCGACCACACTACAAAAGTACACATTTTCCCCTAGTACAAAATGAAGGGGGTTTTCCATACACACAAAGACTTGTCCCCAGACAAAGGTTTATTGGTCTGAGGGACTACATTTTTCCTTACTACTAGCCTTTCACCAAGCTAGAAAAGCCGCAAGGGGAAATAAATCTGGTAACCTCGAGGGGGTTACAATTTAAATGAGTATAAAAACACTTACGTTCATGTCATCATCTCACACACACTATTCCTCAGTCACACAATCTAACAGAAGGTTCTTGCAGCGCTAGACACAACCGTATGCTGACGTATGCAATCAAGGGAGCCTATCGTACCCAAACACGTAGCAAAGAGAGAGTCCAAAGTAAACGACCCTAGTCTTCACACGGCTAGCCCCTGGTGTACCACGTGTGCATACAGCGAATCCCTAATTTATATCGTCAGCTCGCTCACTAAGCGTAAACTAACAACTGGGATTCGACACAAACACAACATAGGACAATTACATGAAATCCTCAGGGTGCACGATATAATCAAACAACAACAAATGAGGACAACATGGCACTTGTTTGATTATATTCGCTGTATGCACACGTGGTACACCAGGGGCTAGCCGTGTGAAGACTAGGGTCGTTTAAAAGAAGATCTGCCACGTTCCTTACTTTCGACTCTCTCTTTGCTACGTGTTTGGGTACGATAGGCTCCCTTGATTGCATGGTGGTGGTTATTTAGAGGGACAGTGCTTCCACCTCGCGGTGATTTCGCACTATGGGGGATGGGGTCCGATAACTACTATGCACTGAAAGAGCCACCAGACTGATGGCTGCAGTAAGATGGCCAGTGCGGGCAGGCAGTTTAATGTGCGGGGAGATGGCCGAATGGAGCTTGCACAATGTTTAACTCCAGGAAATAATCCTTGACCACACCAGGGTTCGAACCAGCAACCTCCATCTGCTAGTCCGCAGCTCTCCCAACTGAGCTATCCAGGTCCCCAGCGCGGCATTTTCCTGTAAAATGATCCATATATTTAGTCACTAACCGGACGTAAATAATAATCATTTTCTGTCATTGTTTTACTGAGTTACGTGATTCTTTGGGGAGACTGTAGGTGGACGGGGGCTCAAGCTATTAAGAGTACAGTGATTTATCATAAGTAATATGGTGTTTTGTTCCACGTGTATACCCGTCCTATTAACATTGGTCATGTAGGGTGACTTAAGAGCACAAGATTATTCCACACTGACGACAAGTCACATGAGGATACAGGGTAGGCCTGCTATGTTCATTATTTAGCGATCACAAGCAGATTTAATGGACTATTTTTATTGCAACAGCATGAAGGACAAAAACTCATCAAATCAAATGCTGCGAACTGGAACTGGTGCCAGGATGGTCCCTTGTAGCGAGTGTAGCCCCACGTGCGTGGATGACGGCCATGCAGCGGTTCCTCTTGCTCCTGATGAGGGTGCTGATGTCCGCCTGCTGGAATCTGTCCCACTCCTCTCGCAGGGTCTCTGGTAGCTGCTGCAGCGTGCGGGGCTGGTTGACTCTGGCTCCAACAGCAAGCCGAGGATGTCTCATGCGTGCTCGATTGGATTTAAGTCTGGTGAGCGTGCCCGCCAGTCCATCGCTCGACAGTTTCCGCTGCCAGGTATTCGTTGACCACCATGGCTCGATGAGGTCGAGCATTATCGTCCATAAGAATGAAGTCAGGACAGGGGTAGGCCCTGACTGTGGGGTGGAGGATTTTATGCCGATACCGGAATCCAGTCACGGGCCCATGCTGAAAGACGTGTAGCTCCGTTCTGCCCTCCATGCTGATGTCGCCCCAGACCTTGAATGAGCCTCCTCCGTATCGGTCATGCTCGGCAACCTGAGGATCATGGAAACGCTCGTTTCGGGGACGCCACACTCTCACCCGCCTGTCCCGCCTGTCCCGCCTGTCCAGACGAAATGGCGACTCGTCTGTGAAGAGAACAGGAGTCCAGTCAGCCGGGGTCCAAGGCCCGGGGTTATTGGCCCACTCCAGCCTGGCTTGCCTGTGGTTTGGCGTTAAAGGTGCGTGCTGGACAGGCACCCTCAAACGCAGGCCAGCTTCATGAAGTCTTCTTTTCACCGTCTGGGTCGAGATTCCAGTTACAGTCGCTTCCTGGAGGTCTGTCCGGAGCTGCGTTGCGCTGATGGAAGGGTGGCGCCGTGCCTGCAGCGCTAGATAGCGGTCGTTCGGGGGTGTTGTGAAAAGCTGCCTTCCCCCACCATGCCTTCGGGCGACCCTGCTAGTCGTTTGATGGAGGTTGCACATCCTCCATACCACGCTCTGAGACACTTGCAGAGACCTCCCCGTCTGCAGCATCCCCAGCCCCTGGCCAGATATGTAGGCCTATAATGAGAAAAAGTGTACCTATGACATTTGATCCACCATTGTGAATGGTGCATTTGAAATTATGACCCCTAGCAAATGTTGAGGAGTATAGATTCTTGAACTTCAAAAAACAAAGAAGTTTCAAATAGTTCAAGATTAAAGCATGGTTAAAAGTAACACTTTCAAGGGTCTGAGTTGCGCTAACTTGTCAATGAGTGTAGTTGACGGTTTACATTGAATGTGTGTGCAGGTGCTCTCGCCAGCCGACGCCAACATCCCACCTATCATGTTCGACTTGTCGCGCCAGTTGTCACGGACAGGTTTGTGCCTTTGTACACTGCTAGTCTCCACGCTTAGATGCAGTAGCGGAGACTGGACGTGTCCCGACGATTCAACCCTAAACTTTGACCCCTTCGCCTTTGATTTGGCTGTGTATCGACACAGCTACTTTGGGAAGGACGACCTATGCCCTCTCAACAACACTCTATTTTCTCTAGCGTTCAGCGGAGAAGAAATCATGAACAGAAAGCAGACGATCATGCAGCGTCTCTACGGTTTGATCAAGGACCTGTTACGGCACCTCTCAGCTGCTAACGGCGGGGTGTTCCCTAGAGCCTCGCGTCGTGAAGCAGATGCATTGTGGGAAGCGGGTGAGGCGGAAGCCCTGCTGCTGTCTGTGACTGAGGAGCTGGCCTCCTTCACCGTGGACAGTTCTGGGAATCTGCAGCCCGAAGACCAGGTCAGAAGGTTCGCTAGTTATCTGCTGCAACACGTGCATCCAGATCCACACTCTGGACCGGAAGGCACGAACGCCACAACGGCGGCAGGTGAACACCGGCAGTCGTACCGCAGCAGGTGCGTCAACCTCCATGGCAGTCTCAACTGCACGGTGCTTGGAGCAGCTCTGGCAACACTGCACGACAGCTTCGTGACGTTTCCCGCCAAAAGCGCCCAGCATGACAACCTTCTTACAGCGTTCAGCGCCACTTTTACGTAAGTTGACGCAACACTTGTTTTGCCTGTAACCTAAATTTCTTAATGCTGTCATAAAGCGGTGCGTGGGTGAGCGTGATTTTCTATTAATGCTCTTATTGACAGATGCCAAAAAAAGTGCCCAACCCCCTGACCTCTACCAACCCTCTCCCTTCCTGTCCTTATCTCGGGGGGATTCTTTAACTCCACCCCACCCCAAACGTGACGTCTTACATGCTCGCTCTCACACGACCAAAACTAAGTGGAGGACAACGGGTAGGTATTGCCCCCACCCAGCCCTCGCCTCTTTCCGCTATCCTCCATTCCCACCCTCCTTCAGACGGTTGTCTTGTCCGCGGTCTTCGGTCTCCCTCCTTTACATTCTGCAGTCCTCTCCCGCCCGGTCAGCGTAGAGGTTTCCCACAGAGTAGGACCACGTGCTAGAGTCTCACGCCAGTCTGGAGGTATCACACAGCCTCGCAGAGTCCCTCGCGCTATGCAACTGATCTACTCAAGCCACGTGCTGTCGCTACTAGACTTCCACACGTCTAGCAGAACGAGACACCTCAATTCTGCAGCTGAATCCTTCAGCCTTCAGCAGACTTGTACCACAAGACACGTTCGTCTCCTCACAGCAGCTCTTCTCCACAGGAGTTCAGGCTAGCAATGCCCTCACTGTAGATTTCGCTGAAGATGCTCTTTTGGGCGGAAGACGGCCTCTCACAGGATATTTGAGCGTAAGATAATTTGACTGTCTAAACCAGTCCTTTTATTCTCAACATTCGTCCATAGATTCTTTCATTCACACACACACGTGGTCGACAAGGCGGTTACGTGTATCAACCAATCAGGCCAGAGACAGCAGAAGCCACACCCCGTGTCAACTACAAAGACACGCCCCTAAGTGGACACCTAGTGTGGACACAACTACCCCCTCCCCTTCCTGGTTGTTTACACCCATCGGCTACATCAAAGCCTTTGGTACTCGATACTACGCATCAGCAGATACATAATCCTCCAGATACGTAATCCTCCCCTGTCCAAGTAACCTGCACCTGGCCTGGCTAACACCTGCACTGGCCCCTTCCCAGCTGTGCCTCAGGGTAAGTAACACCTTGCCCCTTGCTTCTACAGCCAGCACCCCTGAGCTTGAACAGGAACCTAACCTGGGCTGGTGATGACGTGAGCAGCTAGATGGCGGCTTGAACTAAGGGATAATGGACCTTAATTAGGGACTGAGGATCGTGGATGGGTTACACCTAGAATCTATGGTGCAATATCCTTGACCCACCAGACCCCATAACGTGACAAACAGTTTTGTTTGTGGAAACCCGTTCGTGCGGAAAGTTGTCGTCGGCAGGCCGATAACCTTATAATGTCAGCCGCCCAGTGAGCGCCAAGAGTCGGATCTTCACGCGGCGTGTTCAAAGCTTTCATGACGCATGTTACCTGGTGATCTTGAAGTTTGACGATGGTCAGTACTCTCCAGTACTGTACTGTGTGATTAATGTTTTAGACGGATGGTCTTGACTCCGTTACAGAGGTGTGCAGAGCCCTAAGTGGGTGGTGGAAGCCCTCGCCAGCTACCTGACGTTGCTGCAGCTGGGCGGCTACGCGGCTCTCCAGCTCGCGCTGCACATGCAGGAACAGACAACAGAGATGCGTCACGCGCTGTGCATGAAGAAGACCAGCTTCCAACTCCAGCACGATGTCTACATCTCTGCCCTTCACAACGCTTCTGAGGTATGTGGCACGTCAGATGATTTTGCAGTATTTTCGATGATTAAAGACGAGTTTCGAGTATGTGCAGTGGTCTATGGAACTGGTAAAACCAACTCCGAACTGAGTTGAACCAAGAACCACTCGTTCGTGTAGGTGGAACCTTGTTATGCGGCAGAGTGGGTGGCGAGTACTGAGTACACCATTGGATATGGTTTTCAACAAATATCGTGAAGGAACAGGTACTGTGTGCATTATGTCTTGCGTGGACAGCTGACCTGCGATTCCAGTCGCTACGAGAACCAGAACAACTGCATTTTACGTGAACACACTGGGTACTCGACACTCACTCAACCACATAACAAACTTCCACATGCACAAAGTAGAGTGGTTCTCGGCCTCAGATCAATTTAGTTTGATTGACGATTGTATGCAGGTGTTGGAGAGGACGTCGTTCGGGAGCTCCCAAGGGCATGGATGTGCGTTTGTCCACGTGCGTTTTAACTGGAGTTGTTGTTAAGGCTTTTCAAACTGTTCGACTATAGTTTCCTCTCATTTTGATTCGTTACTTCATGCATTTCTCTTTAAATGTGTGCAGTCTCTCCACACAGTAGAGAGAGAGAGATTCCGATTCTTAGTTAATTTGAGCAGTCGGTCATCATCAAGGGATATGAGATTACAATTCACTTATACAACGCGAACATCAACGCAACTGTAACACCCGTTATCAAACTTAACCCAAGTGCCCTTAATAGTGTGAAACATAGACAAATATTCCTCTATATTCAAATGTGCTAAGGTGTGTTACAAAAACGTATGACTGGGCCTTTTTCTGTTATGTGCTTAATGACGTTAGCGTGGCTCTTTAACAGATCTTAGCAGTAGTTTGTTATGATTTTTCTAGCGTCTCGTTGCCTACCCAATCAGGAGGTAGATCAAATTGTTACGGTCGACCAGATTGGCTCGCCAAAACAGCCAGGAGAGAGCGCGCGGTGGAGCGAGGAAGGTGGTCCGGCTGAGAGCCGAGAGCAACCCCCGGTCCCCCGGTTGACCCGTCACCCTGGGAGGGGTCGGCTGCGAGTGAACAACCCTCCAGGCCACAGCCCACCACCCCAAACGGGTAGTGTTTTCTGGCAAGTCCGAGTTCGGGGCTATATAGGCACCCGACTGCTAACAACCTGTAGTTGTGGAGACAGACACCACATGTCCTGCTAGAATGTAGCCTAAACAGTCAGGAAAGAGATGAGCTAAAAAATCCTATGCAAAATCTTAATCTAGTAGTAAACCTAAAATCTTCTCTTAGCCCTCCAAAAAATATAAGACAACATATAATGGAACTGACAATTCAGGTAGTTAATGCCTACCCAGATGTTAGATATATCTAAACAACAAAAAAAGTCGAAAATCAAAATGGGAATTAACCAGCTAAAAACAGCGAATAAGCTATAGGAAAGAGGATACCAGTAAATCACAAAAAATTAAAACAGACTACATCAAAGTAAACTAATATAACACATAGCACCTTAGCGGTAGAGATAAAAGAATGTACGGATGCTCGGCGGCAGGTCTGACCAGCGAAAACTCCACCACTCCTGCTACTCAAGCCATCATCAGTGCACCAGGAGAAAGGCCAGCCAGCGGGACCACACATAGTCTTCACCAGTGCAGGACACCAAACGGCAGACCCCTTGCCTTTCACCTCACCTATTTCCCCTTCCCTTCAGTGCGAAATCACCGCGAGGTGGAAGCACTTTCCATCCCAAACCAACAACAACAACAACAAAAACAACACGAACGATCGCCGGGGGCTGGTTAGCTCAGCTGGTAGAGCTGCAGACTAGCAGGTGGAAGGTTGCTGGTTCGAATCCTGGTGCGGCCAAGGATTATTTCCTGGAGTTAAATACTGTGAAAGCTCCATCCAGCCATTTCCCCGCACATTAAACTGCCAGTCCGCACTGGCCATCTTACTGCAGCCATCAGTCTGGTGGCTCTTTCAGTGCATAGTTTAGTAATAGGACCCCATCTCCCATAGTGTGAAATCACCGCGAGGTGGAAGCACTGTCCCTCTAAATAACCACCACCACCACCGAACAATCGCTGAATAGTGTATTATCCCTGCCCTCTTTCATTAAGTTGTGCGCGTGACAAGCAAGGGGGTGGTGGCTTGAGCCGTTTGGAAATAGATGAAATTAGGCAGCGATCGCATTGTTAGTTTCCCCCTTCTTGACACATTTTTATGTTGTTGTAACTCTAGTTAACGAGCAGACTAGTTGTCACGACCCCCACCCCCGTCCATGTCAGACGACCTAGTGGGAGCACGTGTCTTGTGTTCTTTCGCTCTCCTGTCACTCAAACAAAACTCGACACTGGGTAACATAAACAGGACCCACCACTATTTAATATCACCCAGGAGCACTGGACGTAACTTAAGTACCTTTTACGTTTCACCTCAAACTCACACACCCAGAAAAAAATTCACTCTTCAACTACTTCACACTACTTCCTCAAGGTTTCACACACATTTACCTAAAGAGCAATAAAAAATCAGGCTTCAACTTCAGTTCAACATTCAATCATCAACCACTAATTCTCCCTGCTGTCTACTACGCCAATTTAAACATCCAGGTATTCACTCCGGCAGAACAGTGAAAATATACCGATCACGTAAGTAGGCCTATTGCGGATTACTTTATCACAAAGCAACAACAGCAACAAAACAAAACCAAATGCCCACAAAAATCCACTTAATAACCAGCCATTGTAATAGACTGGACAAAGTTGCCTGCTATCTTTCAACCATCAAATTTTCAACCATCAAACCATCAAAGACCAACAAGGATCTTCTAAAGATGCGACCCTTATCTCCCTAGCTTGAAGGGAAACTTAACCCTAGACTCAACTTGAGATGAATTCATAGATATTGATATTGTGAGTCTTGTCAGCCACAAATTTCAAGCTGTATCGGTACTATTTCCATACAATCCACGTTTTAATTTCGGTAAATAGTGGTACACGGACGTGGCCATGTTGTGGTACTCTTTCGCGAACGAAAGCAAAATATCGCTGCTGTCATCCGTGTGTTCTGGGTCAAAAGTGTAAGCTACAACTCCCAGATCCAAATGGAAATTATCTTGCGAATGTTCGTGATGTTACTAACAAAAGCGTCTTCCCGATAGCTGTGACGATGCTGCTTTGAGCGCTATCGGCTGCGGGCTGCAGTAGCTTTCTCCCTGCCTGGGTAACTGACGTCACTCATCAAGGCAACATGGCGGCTTCCATGTAAGGCCGATGAGCGGCATTAAAAGCTGGGTTGTAAGTGAACAGTTCTTTTGTAGCTTGAAATTTAGGGTTAAAAAGATTCACAACATCAATATTCATCAATTCAAGCCAGGTTACTTCTAAGGTTAAGTTTCCCTTTAACCTTCAGCGATGCTAGCGAAGATCTGCACTTTAATTTACATGCTAACTCAAGCACTTATCTCAAACGTATCAGCAAAACAACAACCTCGACAAATCCAATATTTTCTTCACTAATCACCCTTTGTTCTGGCTGCGCTCCTCTGCACTAACAAAGTCCTGAATTTTTATAAGTTTTGTCTTCAGGTCTCCCTTATCATGAACCATGAGTCCGAAATCTCAAGTTAACAGTGTCAAGTGTATAGGTTCCATGTAGTCAGCTCTTACTCCGTGACGTACGCGGTCGTCTCCACGGAATATATTTCTCACAAGCTCCCAGTTCGGGAGACACACAGTTCCACAAGTCCGCATCAGTCATCTCTACATCTCGACGTAGCGTCTCCGAGGCCTACACGCCCCAGCCGCCGTCGTATCAAGATTTACATAACAACTTCAAAACTGACAGTTCCAATGTTACTCTAGTAAAAGTTCGCATCTTTCAAGCTTCTCCTCTCCTGATCTCGTCTCCGTGACGTATTCCCGATATGCTCCCGTGAAAGACACAAATTTCTCGCCTACCTGGCTTGCCCTTAGGTTATGAATGTAGATCGCACGCCTCACTTCGGCGATCAGGCGGGACCCCAGCACAACTGTCCTACTGCCCTGGTCGCGGCCACGTGCGACACAGACAGACTTCTCTCGCCTCGATACTCGGGTGCGCTCCACGCCACGAGGTCGCCTCTTGTTCGCACCTCTTGCCACTCTCCACGTCCAAAATCGACAGGTCTCGGCTCTAGGACGGACGAATCCCGGCGTTGTACAGGGGTCTCTTTACCCCTACCTGGAACTCCTAAAATTTCCTAACTTACTACCTAGCTTTGAACTATACCTCCATCGTAATAAACATGAATCGTTTTTCTAGTGGGATGCCACCTCGCACTTACAAATTAAATCTTTCGTTACATACTGCTTTCCATCTACGATTTCAATTACACAAACACGGCACCCACTCAAGTACCTCCCTAACAATCAAGTTCGCCATACAATCACCTCTCACTATAGAATAGGTACATCCAAACTGCCGCGTTTTTAATCAAAATTCTCTTACAATGCTATCATGACGATTCATCGTACAAGAAATCACTTCATAAAGAAAATATACAATTTTAGCACATATATAAAAAAAATCCTGCTGATACAAAATACCTTCAGTTCAGCAATTGAAGGAGCAGGTAACATCAAACACAGCGCGTACGTCCCATCATGTTTCCCCACATCAATCAGTTCCTCACATCTTTACTCTTCTGCTCTGAGTTTACGACTAAAGTTTCTCTCAATTCCTCAAGGAGTGAGCGAGCTCACTCCTCCCCCGCTGTGCAGTCGGTTATCCGTTCAAAGACTAGTATGGAAGACCAATCTAATCAGAATTTTACTTCACTTGTCACGAGGTTCGTGACACTAGTGAAACACATAAGCGCCATACCCCTAGACACGACAGAGATAATACCACGACATAGTTAACGTCTTTTTGTTGTGTGGCATTGCGCAGCGTAAAAGCTCTGTACAGAAAGCGTGAGATTTGTCTAATGATTTCATCTGAACTATCACCTAAAACCCGAGACACTTTGTCGGGGTCTCTACCATGTGCATCATGCAGTATAGGAACATGGCGTCTCACTTTGCAAAAGACGGGAACAGCATGGGCTTCATCCTCTATTTCATATTTACTGAATAGACGGTCCAAGTCTCGCGGCAATGCATCACTTCTATATCGTATCTTATGTGTCGCTATGACTGAAATTTCGAATCTGAATCTAATGTAAGCATCTCTGAAACATATCAGATGGTGTAAATCAGTATAATGCTCGATCTGTATGAAACTCTTGTAGGAGGCGTGTATTTCTAATGGGTCACTACTTTCTAAATCAGTGCCAGTTTTGCATGAAACAGTCAATAACCCGTTGTTTGAACGCGCGTAGGACTGCGGTAGCGTTCCTTAACTCCTTGTTATAACCTTACAACTCCAAACCCGTTATACACAAAAGTTCTTTAATAAAATAGTCCCAGTTCCGCTTCTCAAAATCCAGCATATAAAGAAGGATGATTTACGTTTTGCGCGGCAGTCTTCCCACTGGCGCATAGGTGAGTCTCAGCCAATATTTAATGCACCTTACTTTTGACAACACATGCAGTGCGAACCTGCAAAGGTCTCCATAAATCACTTTGTTAGGTCTGTATGATCCTATCCCAGTAAAAGTATTTTACAAGCAAAGAGATGTCCTTTTTCCAATACCTCTTAACGCCCTCTTAACCTCAGAACGGTAAAACAGGATTGGGATGATCTGTCATACATCTCGAAAAACACCTATCGTGGTGTGATGTCGCTGAGTTTCCAGAGAGCTGATTTGTCATTATCTTTTTCAAGAGAAACTTTTTGGACAAAAGAGTAAGCAGAATGAATATATTATCTATTGTCGAATGCCCATAGCGGAAGCAGCTCTGTTCTTCTGCAATCTTCCTATGATGTTCAACCCAGTCTGTCAGAGGTCTGTTTAGGATGTGAGCAAAAACTTTACCTGATGCAAATGTATATTAATCAGAGAGATCCCTCGCTTGTTGTCTGGGTTGTCTTAGTCCCCGCTTTTGTGCAGTGGCACCGTAATAGCCCCTTCGTCACTAACAGTATCATTGGAGGTGTTTGCACTGGCATCCCGGAAATGTCTTAGCCATCTAACTTTATCGCTGTTAGGTTCAGGGGCAGAATTACTGCACATGCATCTAACCTCAAGTTAAATGCTTTTCAGTTCGAGATTTTTGACCTCAGAGATGCTACTTTATCCTCCTTAAACTGATCTCGTTTTTCTCTGATTATTTGTCTGTACTTTTTCTGCCTTCAGCATACGTTTTCCTGTCAAGTTCACTTTTTGAATGTCTGAAGTTCCTCAGATATTTACGTATTTTCCTTCCTAGCTTTATGACACTCAGCATCAAACCACTGGTTAATATTCTTGTGACCCGTAAAACACTTGCGTCTCATGCACTCTGAGGCATGCAGAAGGCCATTCCTTAGCCAGTTCCCTGCTTCGTCTATCTATACCTCTATCAAACTGGCACGAAAAGATAGCTGTTGTGACAACAGAGTTACTGGCTTACTGCGAGAGCTCAACTTTGGTTTGGCTGGCGACCTGGCCAGGCGCCAGATGAAGACCGTCATGGATCTACGGCGTTAAAACGCATTGACTGCCAGCGACTTGCTGGTAAATCGAACCTTTGTCTGTATTTGGACAAGCGACTTACTGGTATTTAAAAGTACCGCGTTCCTTCCACGAAGTAGTTCAAGGGAAACACTGTTTAACTTGTAGCTCAGGCATTCGTGGTTTTTATGAGGTTGTTTTCCTTTGACCATGAACTGATTTTGATGGCGAAGCATAAGGGTTTTCACAACCACTATCAACTGACCAAAAGGGCGTGAGCGACAGTACTTAAGTTCAGTGCGTTCAGAATCAACACAGTGGAACGCACTGCCTCACAACATTCGTCATGCGCAGTCACTGGACTCATTTAAACGCTCCTTAAAAACGTACCTCTTCCAGAAACACTTATAATCTCATCAAATTATTAGGGAACTAATGCTGCTGTGACCACGTTGGGATATTGGATGCATGCCTGTGTGTGTGTGTGTGTGCGTACGTGCGCGCGCGCGCGTGTAAGAATGGAGGACGTAGGTAGGTGGGGAGTTTTTTCACTCTTTTTATCCTGTGTTGCTCGTACATAGATATTTCGTTCGTTTCTCAGTAACTTAGTCTTCTGCTCTTGATGTATTTTTGGTGTAGTTTCTGTTTGTATAGTTTGTCTAGTTTGTATTTTCTGAACCGTTTATATCTATATATGCTTGTGGGTCAAGGGAACGGAGCGCGTTTTTTTCTGAACGTGGTGATGCGCTATATAAATGTACATAATAATAAGAAGAAGAAAGAAGAAGAAAGAAGAAGAAAGAGGATGAAAGAGGATGAAGGAGGAAGAAGGCGGGTTTTGTGCACAGTGGTTTTCAGTTACCTCATTTCTGGTGGATTTTAACTAACTTTGAGAACACGGCAAAGATTAAGGTAGTAAACACTTTATTCTCCATTTGTTTACGTGTAAAAATTCTGTTTTTAGCATCACAGTGTAATCAGACGGCAAGGCAATTCCTTGAATTTAATCGCCAAACCTACCTTTCAACATCACCGGCACACCGCCTTACCATCATGTGTAGTATACTTCTCCGCCTGGAAGCAAAATTGCACAAAATGGGAGGAAACAATCTTGTTTTGCATTGCGTTCAAGCAACATCTCTGTCAGGCACACGATGCCAAATGAATTTACGTGGCGACCGACGTCCGTTTCAGCTATATTTTATTTATGATACCACAAGATGTTCCAGTTTCACATAGGCACACCTTGGAGTGAAACAATGGCGTTTCTGAACGTCAGTCACTGGCGACACCCTGCACCCCTCTCTCTCTCTGCACGGGACCCCCTCGCTGCTGTCCGTGTCACGTGTTGGGGTCTGGTGGGTTGTAACGTTTTGTGGGGTGTGCTAGAATTCTAGGGAAGGAAACACGAGAAACAT
>SMGT01001001.1:8170-23636 GCA_004794575.1 Lanistes nyassanus | reverse complement strand
ATATAATCTTTGCTAGTACTACTAGACCAGTTTCGAATCCAATATCCATCATCACATAGCTCTTAATTTTCAGTTGTGTACGAAGTTTGCCGAGCTGAAAAGACAAGAGAAGTCGAAATGTCATAAATGTTTTGCATGAAAAGTGATTTTGAAATGATATTTCAACACTCTTAGTCAACCAGCATTAACCTTCCGTCAAAATAATCGTAAATTTTACCTGCAAAATGTTGTCCAAGATGCCAGCATCCATCATCACCGAAGACAAAGTAATCAACCGGAAATAAGCTGTGCTACTTCGTAGCGAGCCAGACAAAGTCGGCACTTCGCGATAGGGTCATCGCACGCGCGCTGAGCGAGCTACGCATCCCTCTCTCTATATATCTCTGCACAGTCCCAGTCTAGGTGCACTGATGTTGCTTAGACAAAGTTTACGTGCAAGGATTTATCACCCTCATACCAAAAGGAGATAAACAAAAAAACCTTTCTAAAAAAACTTGCGTCGAATCTCCCTACTAAACGTACCATACAAAATTGCCTCCTCATGCACAGCTAACAGAATTAAACGAGTAATATCATTTATTATACATGAAGACCAGAGGGGCTTATATTACACCACACTAAAAAGTATAGAAAGCAAGCCTGCTACTATTGGTAGACTTTGAAAAAGCCTTTGACCCAATTGTTCACTATTTCATCCAGAAAGCACTAAAACTGTTCCATTTTGGGCCGGATATTTGTAGGTGGATCAGTGCATTTTATATTAATATCGAATCTTGCTTTGTGGTGAATAGTCAGGTCTCTCGCTGCTTTGCTGTTGAGCGCGGCTGCCGACAGGGTGATCCCCTCTCACCCTATATTTTCTTAACAGTAGTAGAAGTTCTTGCCATCATTTAAGAAACAAAACAGATATCAAAGGTATAGATATTGAAAATAGAGATTTCTTGATTTCACAATTTGCCGATGACATGTCACTTTTTCTGAACGGCTCCCAGAAATCTTTTGAAACGTCTATAAAAGAACAAGAAGAAATTGCTCTACTTTCAGGCTTAAATATAAATTATGATAAAAGTGTTGCGGTATGGATTGACGTAAACAAAAGATGCTCAACACGTTATATGCCCAACCTACAGATTAAATGGAACCCAGAGACATTCCTAGTCCTCGGTGTTATATTCTCCCTGAACCTCGAAGATATTACAACCCTAAATTATAGAAAAAAAGTTCACAATGGCAAAACAAATAATGAAGGAATGGAAAGCTAGGGATCTTACTCCAATCGGAAGAAAAGTCATCTTCAAATCACTCATTCTCACCTTATTTAGTCATCTATTTATCAAACTTCCATGTCCTGGTAGAAATACATTAGATAGAACCAGCAAGATCGCCTTAAAATTTATTTATATATGGGGGAGAAAAGCCACAAAGTAAAAAAAAAATCCAATGCGGTAAAGTTCTAGAAATCAACAACTTTCATAAACCATTAAAGCTTACACGGATAAGGAAACTTTGCACTTCAGAAGCTATCTGGAAACAACTGTACACTTTAAATTTACTACAGTTTTCATGCACATGGCGGGCAGCCCGAATATGTACACTTTGAAGGTGTACACTAAGTTCCGTTTAGTATGGTCAATGATTGATTGACACTGCGATAACAGGTGCATTTGCATTTCTTAGTAATCAATCAATCAATCAATCAATCAATCAATCAATCAATCAATCAATCAATCAATCAATCAATCAATCAGAAGATTTGTAGCGCGAAAGAACACATTGATATGCACATCTACCCCAACAGGTGCATTTACATTTCTTAGGAATCAATCAATCAATCAATCAATCAATCAATCAATCAATCAATCAACCAACCAACCAACCAACCAACCAACCAACCAACCAACCAACCAACCAACCAACCAATCAATCAACCAATCAATCAATCAATCAATCAATCAATCAGACGATTTATAGCGCGAGAGAACACATTGATATGCACATCTCGCGGAAGAGACAAAAAATGTGTATACATAAATACCAAAAAGAATATACTAAAACGGCGACACATGAAACCTCGTGGGACATCACTAACCAACGGACGTGCACAACGCTAACCAAACGGGTCAGGAGACGTATGAGAAACCACATGAAATGAACACATATTTTCAGTTTAAATAGAGCGAGTAATGTCTAATGGTCAGAAAGTAAATAGGAGAGGTAGAACTCACAAAAGCTAGGTGTAGTACAGTCCCAGTCTAGGCGCACTGGTAAGTCCTGTCACCCTGCACGAGATTTACCACAACTGCAATTTCGGGAAATTCAGACGTGATAGACGTGACCTGAACTCTGCGCCAGTGAGGGTGTTTCTGGCGAAGCTAAGCCAGTGACTCTTACTGTGTGTTGCGTGTCAAACAGGCTGTCTTGCTGTCTGAAAACTTACAGATATTATCAGCTTCAAGGCTGCTATATGAAAATAAGCAATGAAAGCTACTTTATAGGAAAAAGAAAAAATATTACAGTAAGGGAGGGAGGGAATGCGTGTGTGGGTACTTACTGCAAAAAGTAAAAAGAAATAGACATAACTCGGACACCTTTTATTCAAATCATTGTTATTTACAGCATTTTGCATCATTTTGTGAACTTTATGTTGGAATGACCTAAAGAACAGACCAAGCAAGATGTCTTTTAGCACTTAGAATTACCTTAAATGGTAGTACTTTTAAAATCTTCATGCTTACTCACAGCTTCTGACTTCTGAGAAGTCTTTCCTTGAATTTAATTACAAAGTAAGAGGTTTAGTAGGTGAACTTCACTCACTCATCTGCGCGAATGTGTGTGCACGTGTGTCTGGGCGTGTGCTCGTGTCTGTGTACCTGTTTGTATTTACGTGCATGAGCGTGCCTACGCGCCTGCGAACGGTACGTGTTCCTTTCTCTCTGTGTGTGAATCAGGCTTACGAGAATGACCAGCAGGCTTCATGATTTCGAGAGACGCCCTCCACCCCTGCACGCGCTTCACGATTTAAAGAGATGCCCTCCACCAATGCTCGCGCTTCATGTTCCGGAGAGAAAACTTCCTCCCCTCCCCCCGTCTTGCTGCTGATACTGTGTCACGACGGGCCGCACCCTAACTTAATGGAACAAACTTTTATGGTGATCTCGTAAATATAAAATTAATTGAGCAATCGTCACCAAAACCTTTACTGCCTCCGCTCAATGGTTTCTACACCAGAGGGTGACGACGCTATGAAATAATGTGAATAACTAGAGAAATCTACCGAGGGAAAAGATTCTCATACTCTGACACGTTCGCTCAGTCTCACACAGGCAAAACACTACTAGCTCAAGAGCCCCCACCCTCGTAAAAGACACAACTGTAGCGAACCTTTATTCAACATATATTTCAAACATTGACTCGACAACATCAAATATATCTACAGATTATTTACAGAGAATCACCGTGCGCGTATCTAGGGTAAGACGTTGCCTGATTACGTCATACCATGAGGAATCAGACAATGAAGATAACCCAAACTAAAGCAAGAGGGAAATCACACTGCCACACGGCCTATGATCCCGCTATATATACCGATACAAAAAGTGACCGACAACAGAGGAGCTACTCTTGTCCTTACTGGAATAACTGGTACACCGCGATACGCAGCTCTGAAGCTGTTCAAAGACCCTACGCTTCACTCTAGCTCCTAGAGACTCGCACTAGGGGGGATGTGGTCCTCTTACTAAACATTGCACTGAAAGAACCACCAGACTGATGGCTGCAGCAAGATGGTCAGTGCGAGCAGTTTAATGTGCGGGAAAATGGCCGAATGGAGTTTGCACAATGTTTAACTCCAGGAAATAATCCTTGGCCATACCAGGGTTCGAACCAGCAACCTCCATCTGCTAGTCCGCAGCTCTCCCAGCTGAGCTATCCAGGGCCCGATTTTCGCACTCGGCTGCCTTTATAGCCCTGAACGCGGCTTTACTAGAGCAACGCGGATAGGCTTTCTACCCGTTCGCGGTGGTGGGCTGTAGCCTGGAGGGTTGTTCACCCCTACCTCCCACCCGATCCCCTCTCAGGGTGACGGGTCAACCGGGGGAGGGGGCAGGTTGCCCTCGGCTCTCGGCCGGCTAACTCCCTCGCTCCACCGCGCGCTCTCCCGACTAGCTGTTTTAGCGAGCCAATCAGGTTGTGACGTTTTACGTGTCGTGTTTTGCACCTGGATGTGCGCCTGTACACTTACAGCGGAAGTACAGTGGAACAGGTAGAAGCCTGCAAAAGCAACTGTCACACACCAGATGCACACATTCTTTTTTCAACAAAAAAGTCGACCGTGTATAGAAAACCCACATTTAATCAACTCACAATGAACTGGGTGATGTGTGGTTGATGCGAATGGCAACGAAAATGTTAGTGTGAATGTTTGAAGATAGTGTTGTGTTGTGAAAATGTTCACACCGACCACAAATGTCAGAGTCACCACGTTTGCGTCAGCACAGAATACACGACTTATCTCGCGCGTGAGATGGCACAGTCTGCGTGCGTGCTCGGGCTGGTGACGGTGGTCGATGTTCCTGATGCGATGACACATGGGGTGTTGACGGTTGCGCATTGTTGGAGATGCTGATGAAGGTGATGGCGAACGAGGGATGAAGCGTAGAACTGGACGAAGAACGAAGAACCGGCGAACGTGGAACAGCGAACAGAAGAAGCGAAACAGAGAAGTGGCGGAACGGTGAAACAGTAGAATGGCAAAAAGGCGAAATGGCAAAATGGCGAAATGACGAAATGGCGAAACAGTCCTCCTGAAACACAGCAGAACTTTAACCATCAGCGCGGGAGCTTTTGTCGGTCATGCGACGATTAACACAGCGACCCCCAACAAAAATGATCCGCGAAAACATTTTCACAACTAAATGGTCTAACTTTTTACTAATAAATTTTGCAAAACGTAACATATACAATTGCAAAGCCACTAAGTGTTTTAGGGTAGGCGTAAACAGAGGGCACAACCAACTGACATGCATACGTTCGTTAGAAAGGAAATTCTCAAACATAATTCCATTCTCACACGTTGCAACTACAATGGTTTGGTTACCAGACGACTGGTTTCGTCGCACGGTGATGTAGAACTTGCGTGCCTGGGCAACTTCCATCGGTCAGCTACTGTCGGATGTCGGTTGTGAAGGTTAACTGCGCAGCGTACAGAGATGCGGCCTGTCCGGCTGAAAAGTGCAGTGGTCTGATACAAGAACTAGCCGTTAAGTCGCGAACAGACGCGCTGTCGTCACCCGTGGGGTACGTCAAATAAACACAATTTGACGCTATAATCTGACGTCACACGAAGAACCCGATCGCGTGAAGTTACGCGCTGGAAATGGAAGGACAGAGTTTTTCATACCGTCACACAGGTCGACCGTAACAAGTTGCTCTACCTCCTGATTGGGTAGGTAACGAGACGCCAGAAAAAATCATAACACACACTATAAAAAAAAACTAAATTAAAGAGAGGAAAGTTTTTGTTTGTTACTCTGGTTTCTGACGAAATTCCAGCTGTGCCCGAGAATGTAACGATATTGGTATTGTCCCTACACTCCTACCCTCAGTGTCTAGAGGCAGAAGCTGCATAATGGGGCTAGCCTTTCAGGACCAGCCAGGTGCTGGGTGATACGTCCGAAAGGTGATACGGCGGCTGGACACTGCACTGGACATTAGTTGTACGACGAGCTCCTCTAATAACTGGTGGGCAATCGGCCGCCTGCAATTAACAGCTGTCGGGCTAGTTGCATGAGCGGAGAACCCAGGGAACTCGAGGCTAATGACAAAAGCCCTCAGCTCGAGTAACCCCAGAGGACGTCATAAGTCTGTCCAGTCAGCGTTTAGCAGGCACCGGGCAGACCAGCACCTGGTGACGTAAATTAGAATGCCGGGCGCACGATTGCCGGCATTTAAAGCAGGCCGTGCCAGCGACTTACACACAGAGACCTAGGGAGACTCAGAGAGAATGTCTTAGAACTAAGCGAAGCTGCGAGCTAGGAGGGGAAGCTTAACCTTTGATGCCATTTGTTGGAGCTAGCGACCGATACGACCCAACGGTTATGAGGAGGGAGCAGAAGTTAGAGCTAGAATAGAAACAACGAGTAGAGGTCCTAGTAAGAAGTAGCCAGAAGTGTCGCCACTCATTTATGTTTTGTAACCTGCAGAAGACTCTCGGCCAGCCAAGTAATAAATAAAGAAATCTGAGAACTTTTTCGTCGCCTCGGCTCGGTTGTCTGAAGAGTGTGCGCCCGGATGATATGACGTAACAAGAGCTATCAGGTTCCAATAACACATCGAGCCAAATACGTCACTGGCGATGCTCAGCACCTTGACTGAAGGTGTGAACATGCCCTCTGTGGCACCTGTCTTCTCCGCCCACCTGGCCTGGTGATTAGGTGAGGACTAGATGGGGCCTTAAGTAGGGCGAGGGCCGAGGAGAGTCGGCACAAGATATAATCCTTCCCCGTTGGTGGATTCTCTCGAAACATTAATCGGATGCTTTACCAAATGAGTTACCCTGGGAAGAGGGAGAGAACGAAGGAGGGGCAAATACACACAGAGATAAATAGAATACCCGTAATTAGTAGGTAATCCAAATCGACACAATCTTTGTAACATATACACACATACGTATACAGCTAAAATACTTATAAATACACTAACATAATTCTTAATGAAAATGGCTTCGTCAATATTATTGTCTATGTTGAGCCACCTCGAGTCATGTGCGTCACTTACTGCTTCCCAATATAAAAACAGGAAGAATGAAAAGAAACTCGTGTCTTCAGAAGCGGACAATCGACAAAGGAACTTAGCAAGCAAAAATTAACTAAGAAAAAATCGACCTTTCTGGGAATTACCCTTTGTTTCGGACGACTGACTGACTGACTGACTGACTGACTGACTGACTGACTGAACCCCGAAACAACAACGCACTCAGCAACTCACTCTGCTTCAGAGAGAGAGAGAGAGATTCGCAAGTAAAGATAAACTTAGCATTAAAGATGAACATTTCTTGTCACATTTTTTATGCATTTCCAGAAGAAGATTTCTGAAGAAAGCGGCCGGAGGTCGTATTGATGTTTCCCGAGAAAACCAGTAGTTTTCTCCACCTACCAACCCTGCCCTATGTTCTGCCCTCTTCACATCCTGGGGTTCAGGTTGCTAAGTCGGTACACGGTTGAATGCACTTTGTTGTTGACAACTGGGCTGTTGTCCTTTTAACGCTGAACGCGTTGGTCTCTTTCTGAAAACTTGTTCATACCTTTTATTAGGGTTTCTATCACTTGTCTATCACTATGTTATTTGATAGGTTGCAATAGCACGTCTCGCCTTGCTGTTCTTGAGGTGGGGGTGGGTGGGGGTGGGGTGGGGGTGTGGTGGGGTTATTAACGTCCAGTCGCAAGCTATGTGAACTATCAGGACGGTGCTACTTAGACACAGCCCACTGACTTATACTGACACCGGGCCAACCAGTCCCAGTACTGTTCCCTATAGTGCCAGGCGCCTGGCAGGGCAGCCACTAGGTTGACAGTATTTGTCTTACGTATGTCTTGGCCGTGATGCGAACCACTGACCTCCTGCCTTGGAAGCAGACGCCTTAACCTCTAGACCACCGAGGTAGTCGACGCTGTTCTTCAAAGGACTTCCATAATGACAGCAAACCCATACTGACCACTTCTTGTGCCCACTACATGTCGTCACTTCCGTAGTTTTTAAAGTTCGTTCTTTCTTTGTTTCTTTCTTTCATTGTCTGTCTACGTGCGCGAGTAAGTTTACGTCGGATTGTGTGCGTATATGCATGGGGAAGCCAACAAAACAATATTAATGTTAGACATATATAATGGAAATGTAAAGAAAGCCATTGCATGGGGACTATAATAATAAGATAAGTAATGAGAAGGGAAGGGGAAACGGACGGAGGACAGGAGGGGAGAGAGGGAGTGGAAGAAACAAAAGACAGAGAAAGAGAGGAGACAGAAATACGTGTTTGTATGCTTACGACTCCATATTCTTACTTTACAAATAAAAGAAACAAACCAAAACACAAAATGACCAGATATTGCTTTGGACGCCCCCCCCCTTTTTTTTTGCTCCCGGGATGTTGTATTTTGTTCAATAACAAACCGCTCTCTTGTTTGACAGTTGACGGCAACCTGCCGTCTTCCAACTAAGCGTACCTACCGAGTTTCCGGAAAATGCTTGCACAGTCACATAAACAGACCTTGATCCCGTTACAATTTTTTTTTCTCAAAAACGGACCGGTTTGGGTTCTAGTGCACCTGCTTCGGCTGAATAGGCGTTCATATTTCTTACCCATCCGCAGAGTGTACTTAGCATACGCAGGGAGAACGTACTTTACCGCCGCTGTTGTGGTCGAAAGAGCGGACACGAACGATTATGCAACCCAAACCTTGATTTTAAACATAATTGTGACTTTGTTGAACGATTCTAGTGTAATGGTTTATCATATTATAAACATTCAACCTAACCACTATTATAACACATCTATTACAAAACTTATAAAATCTGTCAATGCTAGCGCCTATTGTCTCACATTTTTTATGCATTTCCAGAAGAAGATTTCTGAGGAAAGCGATCGGAGATCGCATTGATGTTTCCCGAGAAAACCGCTAGCTTTCTTCGCGTACCTACCCCTGCCCTATGTTCTGCCCTCTTCACATCCGGGGGGGGGGGGTGGTCTTTTGAAAAAGGTTCAGGTTGCTATGTCGGTACACGGCTGAATGCACTTTGTTGTTGACAACTGGGCTGTTGTCCTTGTAACGCTGACCGCGTTGGTGTCTTTCTGAAAACTTGTTCATTCTGTTTATTAGTGTTTCTAACCATCAATTTGTCTGTAGCTATGGAATTGACAGGTTGCAATAGCACGTCTCGCCTGGCCAGCTGAAACGCTGTTCTCGAGGTGGGGGTAGTTTTGGCCGCTTAACGCCCAGTCGCAAACTATGCTTGCAGCCTTGCACAATCACGTAAACAGATCTCGATCCGTTACAATTTTTTCTCAAAAACGAACCGGTTTGGGTTCTAGTGCACCTGCTTCTGCTAAAGAGGCAGAATAGGCGTTATATTTCTTACCCATACGTCAGTGCTAACGCCTATCGTCTCCAAAAGTGATTGTATTATAATATGGGACATAACAGAATGTCTTCACAATATGAATTTAAACATCTTATTCATCTTGTTGTGGTATTGCTCTGTCGTAAGTCTATGGGTATTATTTATTTCGTGACTTCGTTGAATATTCTGCTCGTTAACCAGAACTATGACACAATAAATACATGCCTAGAAAGGGGAAACTAACAATGCGATCGCTGCCTGATTTTTGTGCGAAGCTCCAAAACGTTCCGGCTCAAGCCCCCACCCCCTTACTTGGCACATGCACAACTCAATGAAAAGAGGGAAGCGATAATATAATACACTATTTATTCTACAGTTACAACCAATAATCTTCCACTGCACGACTACCAACACATATCGAAGAACCTCTCACACTCTCATGTACTCATCACAAAGACATGCTACACGTATCTACACGCACACACGATTTACAGGATGATAAATCAAAACTAGAATACCGATAGTTCACATCCTTCAAACAAGAGAACAACCCTACTCTTTACCGAAGAAAATTCGTCTGTCCTCCGTACAACCTGTTCACAGCTATTTCCTTACGACTGTCTTTGAGTTACGATCGTGTCTGCTAATTCTCTACACGATACGTACACTCACTGATTCACGATGCCGGACAGGACATCTCTCAGGTCCACGTCCCAGCAACGGTCCAGTGACTTCCCAAGTTCCTTTCTGACTAACAAGAGTCCCCCCTGTGTTGCTCCACCAGTTCTAGTCTAATCGAGTCGGTGGGAGCAGCTGGCCCTCCTTGTCCACGTCGCGGGTAACTCTCGTACTCGGCTACAGCAACTACCCAGAAGACTCGGTGTACTCGGCGGTTTGCAGTTGTTGTTGTTGTTGTTGATTTGGGAGGGGTGATTTTGCACTTGGGTGAGGGGTGGTGGTGGTGGCGGTGGGCTTGGGAAAAGAAGGGGGAGGAAAGGGTGGCTACGTGGTCGCTTACCTGGCCACTTTCGCTGCTGGTGGATGGTGGTTGCATGGGGCTTGAGTGGTGGAGCGCTTACTGGTCGACCCTACTGTCGCCCTATTCCTACATTCTGTCTATCTCAACCTTTGTGTTCCATTCTTACTTTTAATGCTGTACAGTTTACGCTTGTCCTAATGTTTACTTGGTGTATTTTAATGGTTTTTACCCCCTTTTGGTTTAATTTTGAATTTTTGTTAGATATATCTAACGTCTGGATAGGCGTTTACTACCTGCGCTGTCAGATTCATTATGTATTGTCTTATCTTTTTGGGGAGGATTTAGAGACGATTTTAGATTGAAGATAAGGTTTAGATTGTTCAGAGCATTTTAAGTGTATCCCTTTCCTGGCTATTTAGACTACACTCTAGCAGGACATGAGGGATGTTAAGTCTGTCCCCACAGCTGCAGGTCACCGGGTCCTTACGAATAAGATGGTATTCTCCATTTAGTCTCATTTTGGCTATTCTACCTTGGTTGACTCTGTTGGAGTGAAACAGTGTGAGCTCGTTACTCGGACAAGAAGATAATCAAACTGCAGAGGGGGAATCAAACTGTAAAACGGCCTATGATCCCGCTCAATACACACATACAATAAGTGACTGACAATAGAGCTCCTACTCTTGTCACTAGTGAAACCACTACTTCTGCGATACACAACTCTGAAGCTATATCAATAAGTGAATCAATAAGTGACCAACGACAGAGTACCTACTCTTGTCACTACTGATACAACTGCTTGACCGCAATACACGGATACACTAAGTGACCGACGACAGAGCACCTACTCTTGTCACTAACGAAACTCCTGCTTTACTGCAATAAACAGCTCTAAAGCTATTCAACGACCAACTATGAAGCTAAGACACTTCCACGAACCGCACTTCACTCTATACCCTCTTAGCGTACTTGGCCGGCAAACTAACTTATGACGTCCCCTGTCTCCGGCAGGATAAAACCACCTATCTTAAATAAACGCGAGTCCCAGACTCTAAAATAAGTTTACGGTAAGAACTGACCTCACTTATAAGGCACGTCCAGTAGTCCCTTTCACGTCAGTCCGTCGGCGTGTCAGCGCAATACACCTCTGTGTATCTGGCGAGAGAACTGGTGTCCTTTTTCTTCTTCCCACGTCTTTGGCTAAGTTGGCGGGGGCAGAGGTCCGTGGGTTTACACGTGTCCGCTTCTCTTGGTCTTGCTACGTTAACACTCTCTGCATCCGAATGTCTCTCCCTGTGTCTGTGTCCCTCTAATCGCGTTTTTGCCTCCTTGAGTAGTAGGCGTTCTGACGCATTAACCTCGACTAAACCGGTTCTGGTTAGACTAGGTGGAGCAGGGCAGCTGCCCTGACCAATGGCGTATCACTCACCCACCTAAGTGTGAAGAGAATGGGAGGAGCTAGCTGGCTAAGCTAAGAGTGACAGGTGATACCCTAGGAGTGACATGTGACACTGCAATCATAATGTTGAAGAGTAAGGCACTAAACACGCTGCCTTGGGGAACTCCATTGTCTAAGTTTATCTCCTTGGAGGCGCTATCCCATACTCTTACTCTGATTTTCCTGTCTGCCATTAAGGATGTTATAAGCTGAACTACTTTAGTGGGAATGCCTATTTGGTACAGTTTTTGGATCAGCCCCTCATGCCAGAGCATGCAGTATGCCTTTTCTATATCCAAAAATACTCCAGATAAGTTTACTCTTTTCTCTGGTTGTAAGGCTGTAAGGTGGTCCCTTGTGCTGTGTTTTTTTCCTAAATCCACTTTACTGCGGAGGGAAGATATTTTAGTATCGCAAAAAAGTCTATTTTTAGCTATTGTTTCTAGCACTTTCCAGGATGTTATGTGAGTGCTATGGGTCTGACTAGATGGAGCTGTTTTAATTTTTCCAGGTTTGGGGATGGTGACCACTGTAGCCAGTTTCCACGGATATAAAAAGGTTACCTTATCGAGCATTTCATTGAATAATTGTAGCATTAACTGTTTGGTACTGGGACTGGCTTTTTAGGAGCATTTCGTATGTTATCATGTCAAGGCCTGGAGCTGATCCTTGCTTTTTAAACTTTAGTGCGCGTTCTAGTTCGTTCATAGAAATTTCGCAGACTACTTTGCAAGGGTCTTCTTTGTTCAACGGGAGCACAAACCTCCTTTTCCCAGTTTCTTTGTGTATCTTAAATTCGGGGTCTAAGTTGTCATTTGACCCGGGTTCCTGGAATGTTTCTAGCAATAGATTTGTTTCAAATGTCTTTTATCATCATAGGCATGGACGTCCTTGGGCACTGGTTAAGTCTTTTGATTTTTTTCCAGCTATCATTCAGATTTGAGCTAAGATTTAGGGACTGTAAATTTGTGCCATTCATCTGTTTTGGCTTTTAGAATTGTCGCTTTTGCTACTGTTTTAGCTCCTACATATTTTAGCCTGCTTTCAACATTTTTATGTTTTTTCCATATTTTTAGTTTTCATTTTCTATTTGTGACTGCTGTTTCACATTGTTTGGACCACCAAACCTGTCATGTATATTCATATTTTTATTGCTTCCACCTGCAGTTGTTGACTTTATAGCTGTAATGATGTTTTCGGTCAGGTTTTCTGTTTTGGTGTCTACACTATCTTCATTTACCCATATATCCTTTATTTCTATTTGAGCGTACTGTTCCCTGTTTGTTCGTTTAGTATTTATTTTGGTCAGCACTGCCTGTGGTATATCCGGCCCAGCATCCCTCATGGTGATCATGATTGGGAAGTGGTCACTGCCTAGGGTATCCGATGCATACACCTCCCAGTCCAAATCGTACGCAAGGGCTGGACTGCATATAGGTCGATAGCTGAGGTAGAGTCTGTATTGCCCTGGCAATAGATGTGGGTTGGTTCACCTTTGTTTAGTATGAACATGTTTGCGTTGTTGATCGCCTCTTCTACTGTGTTACCTTCTTTACCTAGTCTAGACCTGTTCTTCTCCCAAAGGGGGTTTTTCGCATTAAAGTCTCTAGGATCATATCGCCTGACATGAAAATTTTTGTTAGATCGTCCACTGTTAATCTTGTTGTATTTGTTCGGGTGGGCGATGTACACGTTGAGTATTTTGAGTTTTTTGCCTGAGTGAATAGTTTTTTTCTACTAAAACAGATTCTGTTTCTGGATTAAAGTTAGGTATTGTTTCTCTCACTGTAATATCATTTCTTACGTAGATAACTACTCCTCCTCCTTTGTTAGGATTGGGTCTGCTTTTAAAGACTTGGGGGGGGGGGTTGTAACCTGGTAGTGGGATGGGATCTCTGGTGAAGCTTATTTCTTAAAAGCAATGATTTCAGGCATGTTTCTTTTTATGAAGTTTAATAATTCTATTTTATTACTATTTAATGCCCTGCAGTTCCACTGCATAAAGTTCACCTGTTTCAGATCCATTTTAATCTAGAATCATGGTCATCAGGCCTGACAAGGTTCTTAGAATCGTTGTTAACACTAGGAGATCAGTTTGGTTTTTGTTTGGTTTTAGTTTGCTAACTGAAATAGACACAATAAAAGTCGTTCATTCAATCTAACTGATAGAGAAATGATGAATGGGGAGCTAAGTTATTATGGCAATAGTCACATACAAAAGTTCTTACACCAAAGTAGAATTAAACTGCCATAATCAAAGCAGTCATCTCATGTCTGGAAGAGATACGACTTGTCAGGGTTTGAAACGTGTCATCTCTGAACCTGAATCTCTCTCTCTCTCTTTCCACTTATTTTCACTTACAATTATTCCAACTTTGGGGATGGATTAGATTTTTAAACCTGCTCATCGGGGGGAAAAAACAAGGAAAAAGCTACATTCTCTCAATGCCATTTTTTTTAAAAATCACACGCTCTGAAATAATAGCAGAAGTTGCGATATCATGCGTCTTTCCTTAGTCGGTAAGCAGACGGCTGGCCGCGCGATGTCCCTACTTTCTGTTTGGCCGTTGGCAAGCAGACACTGCGCTTCCACAGAAACTAATACGAAAAAGGCTCACTGTGCTAGCTCCGGTTATTTTTATCCCCTGGGGTAGGGGCAAACAGCCCGACGTTTGTGTGCCCACGATAATGGCGATGTCTAGGGGGCGGGGTGTACAACAGGCCACGCCTACAGTCTACGCACGATGTGAATCAGCACGCAAGCCGACAGTGACAACAGGGTCGTCACGCTACCTAGCAGATCCTCTCAGAATTCATGCAACAGCGCCATCTCTGAGGCTGTCGAGAGGTGTGGCTCAAGATGCGAACAGACAAGGTATGTGAACGTATACAAACGGTAAAAGGGAAAATAATAATTTAGGGCGTAGAGATATATTTCTATGTTTAAAACAACCATAGCAAAGCTATAGTTGCCTCTGCGTTTCTGGGAAACTGGTATGCACTAGAAAAATAATACAGTGATCATACGAAGCTGGTTTACCTCTCTTTCACAGGTAGAGCGTACATGAGGTCTCTTGGTTGCCTACCTTTTCATCATTTCTTTAGTTATATCTTCAAAGACGTTAACCTAAGACGGTTACCATTGCCAAGAATTTTTACTGTTGTCTTTTCTCAGTGAGAAATGTCATATTCGCAATGACATCACAAACATACAAATCTATGGGTAAGCTGCGTTTCTATCACAGACGTTCCTTAATGGAAATGTCATACTCTGTAATAATCAGATTTGATAATAACACGCGATCGAACACAAAGAGAGGGAAGGGTGGCATCGTTCACTGAACGATTATAAATAGTATCAATAAAATAGAAGATCAGTGAGTAGTATGTCATCACAACATTACTAAAAGGGGACTTACGTTTCAGTTAAAGCGTAAATTTTAAATTTTGCTTTTTGCTTGCGATTTAAATGTTTACTAAAGAAATGAAACGTCAAAGCCTATGTGTCATACTGCATGGTCATGCGATGCTTAAGCAGGTATGCATTTATGTATGTGTGCATGCATGTTTGTATGCATATATGCATAAAACTGTGTGGTGTGTGTTTGTGTGTTTGTGTGTGTGTGTTTGTGTGTGTGTGTGTGCGTGTGTGCGAGTGCATTGTTGTTTTTTCACATCTAATCCTCAGGAGAAAAAACATCCGTTAACATGGACGAGTATAGACTTTTTATCATAGGCAAAACTGGAAATGGGAAAAGCTCCCTGGGCAACCAGATATTGGGAAGACCGGAGTTTCCTGTGGGGAGCAGCATGGCCTCCACAACCACACGAGTACATCAGGTTGTAGGCAGCTGTGATGGAGAACGACTTCGGGTGAGGTCACACCTCTATCACTCACTCACTCAACTCACCCACTCACCCACCCACCCACCCACCCA